>MU827859.1:0-61303 GCA_029204205.1 Desmophyllum pertusum | reverse complement strand
CCGGGGTCTGAGTTTTTCGGAGGTCTGAGTTTTCGATACACCCGGGGGTCTGAGTTTTTCGAGGGTCTGAGTTTTCGATACACCCGGGGTCTGAGTTTTTCGGGGGTCTGAGGTCTGAGTTTTCGAGGTCTGAGTTTTCGAGACACCCCTGAAAATGACACATTTATAAATGGCTGCCCTGCATTGTTTTTCAAATTGAGGTTAAATTACTCAAACTTCTCAAGACAACACATTTTGCAAAGTTATGGTTTATTCAAATTTAAGGCATTTGTATGGGAAATCACAACCTATCCTAACTAGCCCGACTCCCATATAAAAATGATGGGGATGCTTGTCATACCTTAGGGTTACAAATTATGGTGCCACTTAGGGTGTTTACAACCATTTCAAATTTCCTACGTTGCTACATAATGGTTCAAGATTGTTAAAAGTTAACCTCAATATAAACAGGAACTAGTTGCAAGTACTAGTTGTCTGGTACCTTTGGGGGTAGAAATAAACTAAAACCACACAGCCCAAAATTGATTCTGATACCTTTCAGGGTTTTTTTTTTTTAATGCCCAACGATCATCCCTGTCATATTATGTGGAAGCTGCCCCGGTCACTAGCCTCACTTTAATGTTTTGCCAAAATTAAAATATCTCAAGAAATTGAATAACAAGAAATATCATGTCAAAATGATTATTATGCTTAGTCTTAGGCCATATTATTATTGAGGAGAAATTATAGGCTGTTTTAATTTGGAAAAAACATGAAAGCGAGGCTTTTTAGGAAAGGTTTTGATTCCCATACAAATGTCTTAAATTTGAATGAGCCAAGACTTTGCAGTCATTTACACAAAAACGCTCAAACTTCTCAACAAAATATATTTTTGCAGCACTTGTTGAGTGACATCCAATGGTCATCAATTTCCTTGACAACCCTTTAAACAAAATTGGAAGATGAAAATCCAAAGATGAAATACTTTGAAACAAGCTTTTTTTCTCTGCAAGTACTGACATCATTTCTCTGATAATATCCTTATTTGCAAATATCCATGTCAGCTCTTGTTTAAAAATTGATAGATCTTAACCTTATTGTTCTGTAAAACATTGTGAAATGCCCAGCCTGTTAAATACATTAATAATATTATTGGTGCAAATGCCCCGCCCCCACCACCCCCAAGCCCACAGTGGAGGATAGGTTAAAAAGGAAAGGGCTGAGCTAAGTAGCCAGGGAGACCCCAGCTTGCTTCCGTGGCTCATTTAGCTTGGCTCACTTTCCCCACATTCTATTACATGTATGTCTCAACAAACTGTATTCATAAATGGCTGCCCTCCAATTTTCGGTCGACTAAGTTTTCAAAGAAATTGATGATATCGCATTACAGCGCTTTTCAAAAAACATGCGAACTCTCTGGAACTCTGCTCAATCAACGGTTTCATTTTTCGCTGCCGTCAATCATTTAGTAATCCATTAAAAGTTCACATCGGTGGGTTGTGAAATTTGAATGGATTACTAAATGATTGACGGCAGCGAAAAATGAAACCGTTGATTGAGCATTGTTCCAGAGAGTTTGCATATTTTTGAAAAGCGCTGTAATGAGCACTGCAAAATAATGATGTCTTTCTTGTTATTCAATTCATTCTTCAGTTATAGACATTTTAATTTTGGCAGGAGGTTTCCACATATGGGAGGTGTCCACTTAGGAAGTAGACTGCGAGCAGTCTCTTTCTTTTCCTAATGTTTTTTAGGGCACGCGCGCGATCGAGCGGCGAGCGGCGAAGCCGCGAGCCCTCCCTCTCCCCAATCTCTCCTCGTTTTTTTCACCTAATTTGCATAATTATAACATTAGAACATTTCCGCTCGCGCCAAAAGACCGACTGCTCGCAGTCTACTTAGGAAGTAAGGTGTCTGCTTATGGGAGGTGCCCACTCAGGGAGGTGTCTGCTTATGGGAGGTGTCCACTCAGGGAGTGTCTGCTTATGGGAGGTGCCCACTCAGGGAGGTGTCTGCTTATGGGAGGTGCCCACTCAGGGAGATGTCTGCTTATGGGAGGTGTCCACTTATGGGAGATTTCCCTCAGGGAGCCGTCTGGGCTATTTATGAATAAGTTGTATATGAAATGCTTTCTGTGTTTCCATAGAGGTATGGTAACATGAGTGGAAGTGAGAATGGGAAAAGCTGAATGTGAACCATACAGTAGGCTTGTATTTCCACACACAAGTTTTAAATTTCTATTGTTTTCTTGTATTACAAATGCTCAAAATAAATTTTCATTTCATTTATAACATAATTACTTTGCAAGTGGTACCATGTTGTCGACCTCTTTTAGTACCCAGTTCATTGTATTCCAAGTCTAAAAGAACTTGAATAACAGAAGTGCATGCTAGCACTTTCTCTGAGAGTTGAACAGTCACTCAGATATAATTAAATACTCAGTTCAATGGTTTGCTTTACTTTGCAAAAATAGTCCCATAACTTTTAGGCACAGGACATTGTTGGAAGAGTAAAGAAATTAAATTGACATGTACATTAATTTTGTTTTCAATTGATTATTTGGAAAATGCTTTTGTACACACCTTTCCCTTTTGTGACATTACATTAACATGTAACTTGCACTATCATAGTTAATAGAGAGTAATGGTTATGAAGTCTGGCAAACTTCAAAGGAGCAAACAAAGAGGCCAAGATTTACAGTGTATGTTGGAAGGTCCATGACCGTGCACATCTTTTGTTTTGCGCTCATACACTGTATGAATTACATAATCGCAACGTTTCTATTGGTTAGTTGCTTGAACACACGTAACCACCTATTGTATTTTGTCAGGTTTTGTGCACGGTCAACCCCCAAAATAGCGAACAAAAACATAAACAAAGAACTTTGCCGGGTTTCATAACCATTTCCCTCCATTAACTGTGACTACATGTATGTTAACTAATTTCAATAATTTATCATGCAGTTAGTTCCTGAGCAATAATTTTGCAATTACACTCCACCCTTTAGAAATCATATTTTAGTAAATACAGTCAAACCCCCATTAATTAGTGGCCACTCTCAGGGAAATGGCAAGTAGCCGCTTAATAGTGGTTTGTCATAAATTAGCATAAGGCGTGGTAGCAGACGAAAGATTAGTGACAAGAACTAATAAGTGCAATATTTTCAAATATCACGAGTAGTGTAAATCCTTAAATGCTCGAGCTTTGATTCATAAAAATAATCATTTATTATATGACACTGTGAAATTATGAACGCATACACATTAATTTGTACTGCAGTGCAAATTAAAAATTAATGATTATTTGCCTGCTCTCAGCCAATCATATTTGAAGTATTTTCTCAGTTGTAATAAACAGTATACTGACAACGGTTTTCAGACTTTGCTAGGTGGCCGCTTGATTATGATAGGGGGCGGGTGTTAAATAGGTGGCTGCCTTAATAGGGGTTCGACTGTACACTGTATTACCTTAACTTGTCAATATGAATGTTTCCATATTTTACTGTAGGACTGTAAGGCTTTTATATAGAGAGCTTTTAAAAATGTAAATAAAATTAATGTTAACAACTGAGGGTCCAGTTTCACTGCTTGAAATAATAGAAATATGATCTTTTGATTTCTGACATTGCCCTGCAGTGTAAGAATCGACATGGTCTTCTAAAAAGGACCTATTGGTGAATGATACTCCTTATGATCATAATTTTACGTACTGTTGCATGCCCCCATGTCAGGGGTACTCCCTATAATGGACTATACGAGGAGGCTCCGCCCGAAAGGGTACCTTTTCAGACTGGAGGTATATAAAAGGGGTAGGGATGTCTCGAGCTGGAGTATAGAAAAGGGTAGGGAAAACTGGTATGAGGTGGACTGCAGGTTTGAAGTTCTTAGCCATCGTAAGACAGCTTCCTTCCACTTTCTTCTGGGGATATATATTGTTCATTAAGTTCATTCCAAGGGTATAGAAAAGGGATGCAGTATTTCTACTGTAGGTATGTGAAAGGGGTACCATTTTCACAATTTCTATGGACGGTATATGAAAGGGGTACCATTTTCCATGGAAGGTATATGAAAGGGGTACCTTTTCTGTCAAAATGGTATATAAAAGGGTAAGGGGTTGGACCTCTGGGCGGAGCCTCCCCGTATAAAACTTTTTTGAGTACCCCCCCCCCTCCCCCCCCCGGGTTGCATGCCCTTTTACAGTCAGGTTAGTTTACATGTTAACACCAATTTGAAACTTATGCTTATCTAACCAGTTGTACAGTTGATCCATGTCAAGATTTGTCAATGGTGATAATGTCATGTTTGAGAATGAACCATGTTTGCGTCCTGGGATGACCTTGAATGGCTTCAGTTTTCTTAGGTCCTCCATCATACCATGTTCATCTTCCTTTGAGCTCATTTTTGTGTGACGTGAAGATTGAGGTGTGACCCTTGAATTGTCATCAAAATTATTGATAATCTCATGGATCCCAGCATCTGCTCGTGAGGCACGTCGAATTGCCTCCTTGGTTTTTTTTTTTTTTTTTTTTTTTTTTTTTTTTGTGCAAAGTTTATTTTATTGACATCTCACAACACTACTTACACAAAGATATTAAATTATAAACTATAAACTACGTACTTATATTACTCTTACTTTCAATACTCTTTCTTACAATATTCCTACTTACAATACTTTTACTTAAATTACTTTTACTTACAATACTCTAACTTAGTAGTAGTACACAGAATACAAAATAATACTAATTTACAACTTACACCAGCACTACTTACAACAGCAAACACTTTTGCTTAGCTTTGAAAAAAGCTAAGCGAGAGCCAAAGAAAATAAGGGGGGGGGGAGAAAAGGTAGGTGTTGTTTATACCAAAGAATGACACAGGCATAAAACCAGCAGTAACTAATGTACATACTCAAGGCATGTGAGAAAAATAAAACAAAGGTGCATATCAGGGTCTGAGAGATAGTGCATTTTGAGATTTACCCTAAAAAGGCAGACAGAAGTTCCCATTTCTTTGGTAGGATACTGCCTGTTTTAACTTCTATTTTAAAGATATATTTTAGGTATCGCAAAAAACCTTCCAATCTTGGTATAATTTCTTTTGTTTTGCAAAGCCAGATATAATGTCTAGCCAGGAGGAAACAGAAGTCAATTTGGCAATGGTGTTTTAGATGAATCCGGCTTTAAACCTAACGCAACAGTACTTGTTATGGAGTCGTTGTCAGAGACAATTTTACAGAGTTTTAACCTTGTTGTTATGTTTTTCCAGAAAGAGAGCACCTTTGAACAGGTCCAGAAAAGGTGAAGGAGTTTCTCTGGTTCTTCTTTGCAGAAAGAACATTGAGGGTCGTTTTTAATTCCTATTTTTAGTCAGGAAATTATTTGTTGGTATTCGCCTGTGCAGAAGTTTGAATTGGAACTCTATGAGTCTTATACTTTTTGTGCATTTAGAGGCTAATTGGTACGCAGGGCTCCACGGGTAATTTCCATTGTTTTTAACATCGCAGTCTTCAAGCCATTTTTGCTGACTTTTTATCGGGGCGGAACTTTTCATGGCAACAAGCTTGTTATACACCAGCTTGTTTGCTTTTGAAGAGTTTGCTAATTTCGTTGAGAAGCTTTCGTATTCAGTACTGTTGTTTGTGTCGTATTTACAATTACATACTTTCCAGAGAGTTTTTAGTGCAGATACTATTCCACAGTATTCTAAAGGACGAAGTTTAAGGTTGTATTTATTCTGAAATACAGCCCAAGTGAGGAAATTGTCATCGTCATCTTTTAAGTCCTTTACCTTTGTGATACCTTTCTTATACCATTCTTTATAGAAGATCGGGCGGTCATTAATTCTGATAAGTGAGTTGTGCCATAAACTTAGCTCTAGAAAACTGATTCTCGGAGGTTATGCATTCTTCAAAATTAATTTCTGACCAGTCTGAGAGAATTTCCTCTATAAAACTGTCCGACACCTTGATAATTTTCGCTGTGTCTTTCTTACTAAGATTGCTCGTGAAGGCCAATTTGCCGCCAAAAGTATCTAGTTTTAGATCCATTTTCCATTGTTTTCTCTTGTCCAAATATTTTTTTAATCCATGTCATCTTTAACGATTTAGTAAATGACTGAATGTCGATCATTTTCAGGCCCCCATCCGAGAGGTCGTTTATCATTATATCTCGCTTGATCTTATCTCCTTTTCCGCTCCATAGAAACCTATAAAATATTCTGTTTACCTCTTTTATAACATTCACACAAGTGCGCAAAGGCGACAACACATAAACAAGTTGAGAGGCAGCTAGACTTTTTAGCACTGTGATTTTTCCAATAAGGCTTAGTCTGCGATGTTTCCAGCAACTTAAAACATTTCGAACTTTTTCTAGTTTTTCCGTATAATTTAAGGCTACAGTTAATTCAGGATCTATTGAAAACCACACACCAAGAGATTTGACTTTATTTTTTGGCCATTTAAGACTTCTTTCTGGGAAGTATTTTTCGTCTTTCTCGCTATTCGCCCCGATCCAAAGGGCTTCTGTTTTCTTGTTATTCAATCTGAGGCCGGAAACCTCACTAAAATCATCAAGCGTTTTTGAGAGATGCCGATAGGGATTCCTTTGAGGCCGTCTAATATAAGGGTCGTGTCATCTGCATATTGGCTTATCTTAATTTCTTGTTGATTCACAAAGATACCTTTAATACTTCTATTTACTCGAATTGTCTTAGCTAACACCTCGGCTGAAAGAATGAAAAGATAAGGAGACAAAGGGCAGCCTTGTCTTACCCCTCTTTGAATGTTGAAAAAATTACTTGCCCAACCATTGTTCGAAACGCAGCTTTCTATGTTGCTGTAAAGGGATTTTACCCAGTTTAAAATATTTGGCCCAAAACCAAAATATTGGAGATAAATTGTTTATTGTAAGTTTTATTTCTGTGGTTTAATGGACTACACAACTCAGTTTTATATATTTTTGGCCGGTAACTTGAGTGGTATTATTTTGCATAAATTAACAGTTTCACCAGTGGATGTGCTATTCAAAACATTTTTTTTTTCTGAAGTTGCTGAAATGTAAGCTGTAAAAGTGAAATATTTTCAAATGATCGATGATAGAGAAACAGTGTAGTGGTAAGTTGCTACAAATAGCATTATTTTTAGCCCCAGAAAGATGACATTGAAAATGACAGAAAATTAACATTTTGTCGTGGGTCAGTATTGTAAATTACGTGTTCTGCAAAAAATAATTGAGTGCCCGCGGACTTTTCAGTGCCAAAAGATTCACAAAGGACGAAATATTCATTTGCAACTTCAAATTTGGTCAAAATATGAATACCAGTTTGATTTTATTTTAGCCAAAGATGTCTCATTTTCAGTTTTTTAAAAAGGCGGTTCCCCCTCTTACAAAGGACAGGGGGGCCAGGGGGCCCCCAGGGGGCAAACTGAAAATCCGTTGCCAGTTTTTGTAGAGTGGAAGGATGATATTATACCAGGATGTCAGCAGAATTTTAACCAGTCTTTTGCATTTTGAGAGAATTAGTTAACAAAATCTCAGTTTTCAGGGTTAAAAATACCTCAAAAAATACATTTTGGGGCATTAACTTCCCCCCCTGATCCCAAGTCTAGGTTAGTGCAGGAAGTGAAAAAAATATCATCATGAACGTTTCCACCCCAAGGGCTAACTACACACAAAATATGAAGGAAATTTTATTTTGACCATTTCCAATTTGGCTCCATCCTTAGCGACATTCGTTCTTAATTACTTTAGGAAGAACATTTTTCAAGCGGTTTGCAATTGACTTAGCTGCTATTTTGTAGTCGCAGTTGAGAAGGGTTAAGGGTCTCCAGTTCTTGATGTAGAAAGGTTCTGCGTCTTTTTGGGATAAGAGTTGTCTAGCCCCAGTCTTGTAGATAAGTTTAATTAAGTTTAATTATTCCTCTTCTCTGTGTTATTGAAAGTTGCCCCATTTCATACGCATAGTTAAGTGCATTAATTAGATTATTAGAAATATCTTTCCAGAATACTTTATAAAATTCGGCTGGTAATCCGTCGGATCCCGGAGTTTTCTCTGACTCCATGGATTTTAGGGCCTCAAGGCATTCTATTTCAGTTAACAAACCTTCACAAGTTCTTTGTTCTTCCTCATTTAAGACCGTGTCGTTTTCGTGTTTGAAAAAATGAGATGTATTAAGCAGATTGTGTGTGTTAACATTTGAAGCGTATAAATTCGTGTAGAAAGACTCGCATTCCGATCATATTTTCTGATCCTTGGTAACAAAGTCTTCTTCATTAACTTTAAGTTGACTTATCGTTCCTTGCTTATAATGTCTTTTCTCTAGGTTAAGAAAGTATTTTGTGTTCTTTTCACCTTCGTTGTACCATCTCGTTTTAGATCTTAGAATTGCGCCTTTTGTACGAAGCTCAATGATTTTCTCTAGTTCACACCTTAGTTCGTTGAGTTCTTCTATAAAACCTAAATTTTGCGCATCGCTAGTATTACTGTAGTCGATTTCCTTTTCCAGTCTGGAAATTTTCCGTTCTATTTCTTCTTCCCGCTGTTTCGTATTTTCCTTTTTGGTTGCCGCATACTTTAGCGATTTCTCCCGCACTTTGAGCTTAATCATATCCCATAACAATGCGGGGTTAACAGAGTCATCATTCTTGTACTCATCTTGAGTTTCCTGTATTGTTGTTTTAACAAGATTTACATAAGCTATTTCGGTTAAAAAGGACGTGTTTAATTTCCAAAAGCCTGGTCCCCTCGGATTTGAGTGCAACGATAAGTTTAATGTAATCATTGAGTGGTCCGTTTTATACCCTGGGACAATATCCGCAAGAGTGATGCTACCTGTTATGCTCTGACTTACTAAGAAAAAATCAAGCCTACAGTGGACCTTTGGTTGTCGCTGTATCCAAGTGTATCTCCTGCTATCCTTGGTTTTGTTGGGACCCATTCCCTGGACAACATTTTTGGAGGACCTGTTACACATCTCCCAGACCAAATCACCCTCAATATTTCTACCAGCTCCACCTCGCCAGTTGACAAACTTGCCCCAGGTAACGCGATGAGCTAGTTGAGGACTCATCAAGTACTCTGTCTGAGCAATGTTGGTAAATACTTCAATCGCGTACTTTGAATAGGTACTTTGAAGTTTGAAATAAAGCATGAGGCGTTTTCTCATCAGATTACAACGCTCTCCATCTCCCTCCCTGACAGCATCAATCCAGTTCATCAAAAAAACTATCAGCTCCAAAACTGTATGGCTATAACAATTGACACGGTCTGGTTCAAAAGAGGTTTCCTCCTCTGTAATTTGTTCCGATTGAGGAGGACTGGTACCATACTGATGGTCATGGTGGATTGTTCTTGTTGGATTGGCCTGTTGCTGTGCTTGTGAGTGTTGCCACAACTCCTCTTGTGCAGGATCTGCCATCACAAATTTATCCACAAACCTTCCAACTACATCATCAAAGAATTCTTTTTTGACTTGTTTGCTTCTATATTTTGCATTTTCTGGTGGTTTGTTTTTTTCTGCCTTTGAGTTGACATCTGTCATCCCCCAAAATTCCAGTGCAGCTTCCACAATATATGCCCGTCCAATACTCAGCAGGAGCTGCTCACAACCTTCATATGAATTGGTGACCTTTTCTGGTGTCACATTGTATCTGCCATACCTTTCTCTGAAAAAGCGCAGGGTACCATTCTGTCTTGTTGAGTCTGATTTGTATAGTACTGAGTAGATAAACTGCAAATCAATATTATATAAAAAATTATTAAAAAACACATAATTTATAAATAATAAATTATTATTATGTGGAGGACACAATTTTAAATTTTCTGGGAACAATAAAGAGCTCTTTTCCTTTCCCAGTTTCTGTAGTTCCAATAACTGCATCAGTGCATGATGATACATGTTTCATGAATGCTGGTACATGTTTCATTTAGTTAACTTGAAATTATTCATAAAACTAGTTCATGATCAGAATAATCTTTGTTATCTTTAAGTCTAATAATTTATTAATTTTAAGTATTCTATAATACTGTAAAAGCTCTATTTAGGCCCCCCCCCCCCTCTCTATTAAGCCCCCCTCTCTAATAAGACCCCCTTCTTGGGCCCTGAAATTAAATAAACCCCAGTGCTTAATAGAGCTTTTACGGTAAATAATTTTTGTGTAAAATATTCTGAATTCCGTCCCCTCAGCTTTATTCGGTGTCAAAATCTCCAATTTGCACTGTTTCTGTGAACCTGTGTTGCAAGGCTTAACATTTAATTACTCCCTTTAAATTCACCCCTGCAATAACTGTGTCTTGCATCAGGCTATTAAAACTCAAACTAGCCATTTTCTATTTATGTTATGAAATAAAACTGAAAAATACTATATATTATGATCTCATTCTCACATTGTGTGGCTGCAGAAAATATCTATACCCAACCCATGAAAGGCCATTGGCAATTCAGAGAAGGAGGGGGGTCTCAAAACGGAAAGTCTAAAACTAAACTGGAAAATTACAGGGGGTGGGGGGCTCTAACCAAAAACCTTCCATGAGGGAGTAGTCCAGTAAACGAATGACCGAGGTTGGACAAAAATGATATCAAAGCTTTTTCACCTGGAATGTGTTTATTAGCGATAGTTTAGTGCACATAAAAAACCCACCCGAATCTATCTATGGGAACCCTCTATTTTGCGACCGTGGGAAAATCAAGATGGCCGCCAATCCAAGATGGCCGCCATTGTACAAAATCTCCTATAGCGCGTGGGAAAAACATACTGACAAATCTTTTTCACATGAAATCTCTTTATTGTTGTCAGTTTAGTACACAAATTGACTAAAACCTTTTTAAGACCATTAGAACCCTCGATTTCATGTGACCGTGGGAAAATCCAAGATGGCCGCCACACGGGACTTGTTAGAGGCCAAGTTAAACTCATAAGAATAGCAATCTGAGTTAAATGATGGGTGAAATTTTGAAAATTTATCTCTGATAATTTTACCCACTTTGTTTAGTTATCAAAAGCAACGGATCATTACGTTTAAGCTAAAAAACTGTGTCGTCATCAACATCTTGTACTTCGCTCCGCTCCACTTGCGGGCCGTTCAGACACGTGATCCCCTTGCACTGACCACAGGCGGATGTGCAGTTCAGCCCATTCTTGCGGCAGGTACAAGTTTTCTTCTCGCAACTCCCACCGCAATTGCATCTGATTATGTTGAGAAGCCGCGATGGGGCGGCCTCCTTGCTCATCCTTAACGGAACAAGACCAGCATTGGACTTCTGCCATCCCCATTTCTCGGGAGAAAGATCCTTCCCGCGCCATGCCTGCACTTGATGGTAGGTGCGAAAGCAATGCAACTTGGCCGCATCTGATGTTGGCGGGAGTTTCTCCGGAGGCACAAACCCTGCAGAAGTTGCGACTTTAGACTGGAATTTATGCACGCGTGCTGATGCTAGGTTTGATAATGTCGCACAACCATACATATCAAGGAGGGTTTTCTCTCCGGCCTTCTCGATTGCTGCCTTTGAAGAAGACGCACACATGAACACGGTGCAAGAATCTTTCAGGGTCGCAAACTTCTTTAGGACAGTCGCCTTGCCAATGCCATGTGGTCGCGAAGTGGTGTCACAGCCGCTGATGGCATGTAAGAAAAGAAGACCTTCTGCAAGAACTGGGTCAAGTTTATTCTTCAGGGCAGATATGCATACAGTTTGTCTCGTCATTTTCATGTAAAGGTCGCTGTCTGTGGGATCAGAATGGTGAACTAACAACTGGAAGACATCGGTATCTTCGGCTACGACAGCTGTTTGGCTTGTAGAATGCAGAGCGACACGCTTCCATGCAAATTGTGTAGTCTGCATCTCCATCTGCATGTACGACCCTGATCTCCTGCTCTGCCATCTTCTTTGCCAGAAGGTTTATGAAGGACTGCTTATTTGAGTCGTTGCACAAGAATGGTTTCTTGCCCATCGTGAGACGCATTTCTGCTGAAACCAAGACTTGTGCGCCAACGTCAGCGCCGGTCCTTCGGCGATGTGCCTCGTCTTTGGTACTGGGCCCATGGTATCCATCGAACACGACCAGTGTTCCGTGGCCATATCCGTTGATGACGTGTTGGATATACATGGCGCATATCTCATCATATGTCGCATTCTTAGGCCATGGGAACTTGTGAAGTAGCCCACCCCCGTCTATGATGAACTGCACACTCGGTATGGGAATTGTGGGAACAACTGAACTTGGAACAAGCTTCAAAAGATAGTGTATTAATTCGGCTTTGTCTTCAGACCGCATACGCAAACTGTTTTCAAAGAGTGACGCGGGAAAAGCGCATAGCTCATACTCCAGTAGCTCAGGAAGAGGGACCTCTCCGACACCGATTAGCAGAAGACGCTGATACAAATGCTTAGGGTCTATCTCGAGACGCTCCCCAGTAGCAGTTTTGATATGGACGGCAGACGCTAGAGTTTTGACTTGCTCTTTCTGAGAGAACTTGTACTCAGCTACTGAATGGCCTACCATAGATGTGATTATCCGAACTCCTACAGCTCTTGCGTCATCTGCGTTTACCATGTCATCTCCCACTAGGCCTGTCGAGAGACTAACAAGCTTATCGGTGGTCGTGCTGAATGGTCCTCGCTCGATAAAAACCTCTAGTATCTTCTGTATGTCAGACATGTCACGTTTAATACGCGATGCAGTCAGGTCACGATGGCCATCCGGTGTGTTGGAGCGAAGCCCGGCGACATCAAAGATTGACTGGCTGATCTCGGCACATTTGGGTCTAGATAGAAGAAACAGCAGGCGCGTACTCTCGTCAAAACCTCGACCACGCGTTAGACCCCCGCTTGACTTGATGCCAGCCATTAAAACTTGCTCAATGAAGAGATCAGTAAAGATGCCTGACCACACTCCGTCAGATCGTCGTACGGGAAAGAGGCCTGCGATGAACGATTTGTGGACTTCTGGATGTGTCCGCTCCAAGTCCAGCATCTTAGGTAGGAACAGCGAGAGCGACTTTGCGTAATTGTTGTGCCCTGCAGCGGCTAAATATAGATGCATGTCTGATAAAGACTGTAAATAAAGATGCCAGTCTCCTAAACGTACCGAACGGATAAAATATCTCAAAATCTGAACCATCCGCTGATATTGTAACCATAGTTTGGCTGTCCTATGTACAGTCATTGATGTTCGCCAACCATCAAGCGCATTTTGAATATCATCGATTGCAGTGCTCTTGAGCGCGTTGTCTAGAGTAATCTTCCCATCCCGAACTGCTCTCGCTGACAAGGAGATCCGCATGAGCAGTTGAGCGCTTTCGTCGCCTAAAGATCAAATAAAAATTGAAGTTGATATTTAAAATTTTAGTTGGCAATAAGATTTAGCGATTGACAACAGAAAAATGCATGTATACTATACCTGAAGGAGCTTGGATTTGCGCTTGGGAGGCTGATTGCGTCACTAGGGGGGACATCGCCACGGTAGGACTGTGCGTTGCTGGCTGTGCGGTTGCATCTGAAATGTATAGAAATATGTCACCATAAGTTTCTTTAATAAAATGGTGTCTAATTGAATAAATAATTTGGCGATTGATATTAATGTATAATTTACCCGACTGAGCTTGGATTTGCGCTTGGGAGGCTGATTGCGTCACTAGGGGGGACATCGCCACGGTAGGACTGTGCGTTGATGTCTGCGTGGATGTACCTTTAATGCATAAAAATAAATGTTAACAAATCACACAGTTTTTTGTTGTTTCTGCATTTCATATACTTTGATTGAAGGTACAAAAATTACCTGTTAAATCAGGAATGGGTAAACGAAGAGCAGCAGCTGTTGACATTATATTCAGGGCGCTGTCAACGAGAAAATGACCACGAACCGCACGAGCAACTGCTTTTCCAATTAGCATCTGGTCAACTGATCCCTCAGCGTATACTTGTGCTAGCATATCCGTTAGACCTGAACCTGCCATTATGTTCCCGATTGCACCAAGGAAACTCATTTCTGTGTGGAATCCTCCGAGAAGTAGTACAATACGTCGCAGACGACTGAATGTGGGCTGATCTTCGATTATCATGAGGGCGATCCAATATAGTTGCTGGTCGAATGTAACGATAGGAGTCACTCCATGTTTCTCTGCAACATCACACAGATACTCAAGAGTAGAGCGAACGCAAGTTGGGTTGCTTGGCGTTAGATCAATCATCGGGAGGAACAGCTGCATGCTTTTTCCCGGGTTATTTATACACTCTTATGCAAAGATTGCATGAAGCCAGACCATAACGGTCGAGGACGAGAAAGGTGCATGGACACTTGCCACATAATGTCCAGCCTAGAGTTATCTCTGTCTTGTGATAGTGGCGCGATATGTGTGTAGGATACTATACTATATATATTCACAAATTATATTGGATGAACACAGATATGTCACCGCTGACCAGAAAGTTTGAAGATTCTTTGATTGACCCAGAAAGCCAAAATTTAAACAAAATCTCTTATAGAAATAGTTTTTTTGATATGAATTAGATGTATAATTATTTTATCGAAAAATTTAGTACAAATAAATAAATTTTAGACAATTTGTTAAAAAAAATGTTTTTTTTCTCCTTTAACCTTGAATTTTTCACTCAATTTTGGCCTTCTGTAAGCCTAAAAACGTCACCAATGTATCGGGCGTATTTGTTTTAGTATAAATTTACAGATACTTGTATTTCTTCAATGCTTGTTTCAATGTAAATAAAGTTTTGTCGTTTGGCGGCCATCTTGGATTGGCGGCCATCTTGGATTTTCCCACGGTCGCAAAAATAGAGGGTTCCCATAGATAGATTCGGGTGGGGTTTTTTATGTGCACTAAACTATCGCTAATAAACACATTCCAGGTGAAATAGCTTTGATATCATTTTTGTCCAACCTCGCCATACAAAACTTCATTCGTTTACTGGACTAGAGGTATGGAGATTGTCTAGAACCACACATTGCAATAATTTATCATTACCCTAATTTAAAATGCCTAAAATACTGAATGTGCATTATCAATTTTTCAAAATTATCAAACTGGTAGTCCCCCTTAGGTAATAAACTGTCTCGAATAACATTAAATAATTTATTATGCATTCGCCCAAGGCATTCACCCAAGACATCCACAGTTTACATCATACCTGTGTTAATTAGGCCTTTGTATGCCACCATTCAATCACAAATGGGCTGCAGTGCTCAAATCTGTCTTTTGGTTCGTGACAACCAGCACGAAGGTCCTTGGCACCAGCGAACCGTACTCTGGTTAACTGATCTCCCCCCCATGGCACCTTGATGTCTTTCATTGGGTCCTGCTCAATCCCTTCACCTGAGTCAATATGCGCACCTTGAAAAAACAATTGACCCATGATTCATCAATTATTTTTTGAAGGTTATTAATTTAGACCCAGAAATGATCACACATGCCTTTAATTTACAGCCAAGTTTGATATACAAAGGCAGTCAATGTTTGGCCTTGTTATTTTTGGGTTATTATTAGCAGTTAGCAAGGCTTGTGTGAAAAAGCTCCCAATTTTATGGACTCACCTGGTTGGTCAGGTGAGGACTGTAAGCCTGTTAAATTAATAGGCACAGCTGCCACTGCATGAGGTGCCACTGCTGGTCCATGAGGTGCAACTGCTGGTACATGAGGTGTAACTGCTGGTCTGTGAGGTGCCACTGCTGGTACACGAGGTGCAACTGCTGGTCCGTGAGGTGCCACTGCTGGTACATGAGGTGCCACGGCTGGTCCATAAGGTACTACTGCTGGTACATGAGGTGCAACTGCTGGTCTGTGAGGTGCCACTGCTGGTACATGAGGTGCCACTGCTGGTCCGTGAGGTGCCACTACTGGTACATGAGGTGCCATGGCTGGTCCATAAGGTACCACTGCTGGTCCGTGAAGTGCAACTGCTGGTCTGTGAGGTGCCACTGCTGGTACATGAGGTGCCATGGCTGGTCCATAAGGTACTACTGCTGGTACATGAGGTGCAACTGCTGGTCTGTGAGGTGCCACTGCTGGTACATGAGGTGCCACGGCTGGTCCATAAGGTACCACTGCTGGTCCGTGAAGTGCAACTGCTGGTCTGTGAGGTGCCACTGCTGGTACATGAGGTGCCATGGCTGGTACATGAGGTACTACTGCTGGTCTGTGAGGTGCCACTGATGGTACATTAGGTGCAACTGCTGGTCCGTGAGGTGCAACTGCTAGTCCGTCAGGTCCTACTCCTGGTACATGAGGTGTCACAGCTGGTCCATGAGGTACTACTGCTGGTCTGTGAGGTCCTACTGCTGGTGCATGAGGTACCACGGCAGGACCATGAGGTACTACTGCTGGTACATGAGGTGCCAGGGCTGGACCATGAGGTACTACTGCTGGTACATGAGGTGTCACAGCTGGTCCATGAGGTACTACTGCTGGTCTGTGAGGTCCTACTGCTGGTGCATGAGGTGCCACGGCAGGACCATGAGGTACTACTGCTGTTACATGAGGTGCCAGGGCTGGACCATGAGGTACTACTGCTGGTACATGAGGTGTCACAGCTGGTCCATGAGGTACTACTGCTGGTCTGTGAGGTCCTACTGCTGGTACATGAGGTGCCACGGCTGGTCCATAAGGTACTTCTGCTGGTACATGAGGTGTCACGGCAGGACCATGAGGTACTACTGCTGGTACATGAGGTACTACTGCTGGTCTGTGAGGTCCTACTGCTGGTACATGAGGTGCCACGGCTGGTTCATAAGGTACTTCTGCTGGTACATGAGGTGTCACGGCAGGACCATGAGGTACTACTGCTGGTACATGAGGTGCCACGGCTGGACCATGAGGTACTACTGCCAGTACATGAGGTGCAACTAGTACTGCTGGTCTGTGAGGTGCCACTGCTGATGCATGAGGTGCAACTGCTGGTCCGTGAGGTGCCCCTGCTGGCACATGAGGTGCCACTGCTGGTCCGTGAGGTGCCACTGCTGGTACATGAGGTGCAACGGCTGGTCCATAAGGTACTACTGCTGGTCCGTGAGGTGCAACTGCTAGTCTGTGTGGTCCTACTGCTGGTACATGAGGTACCACGGCTGGTCCATGAGGTACTACTGCTAGTACATGAGGTGCCACCGCTGGTCCATGACATGCCACTACAGGTACATGAGGTGCGACTACTGGTGCTTGAGGTACTACTGCTGGTACTACATAAGGTGCCACAGCTGGTCCATGAGGTGCCACTACAGGTGCATGTGGTACCACTACTCGATGACGAGGTGCCACTGGTGGTGCACAAGGTGCCACCACCGGAGCATGATGTATCTGAGGCTGGGGAACCTGTACCACACCTGCCTTTGTGTATATTTCTTCAAGCCATGCCTCATATGAATCTAAAATGTCCACAACATCATCATATTTCTTTTCATCTTTGAAGAGCATGGGAAGTGAAATGATTGTTGACTTTTCTGCCATTTTGTTGCTGTATTGATGACTGATATGATCTGGTACAACACTTTTTAGAAATCTAAGTTCAGGAATGAATTCTATCAATACACGTCCAACAATGATCTTGAAGTCTTCCCTTAAACATAGCAATTCTTCTTGGTTTAACAAGAAGTCAATGTTTCTAGCTTGACAAATGTTCCCTTTTGGTGTCGTGTTGTCTAGATGATCACAGGGGACCCTCTCAGCAACCAGGTTTGATGCAAAATAATGGCAGTCAACATTTTGGTGATCTTTTCGCATTTCATGAACTCTGATTCGTTGATCCCAGTTGTCACCTGTTCCTTGAAACTTTACTCCACACTTCACAAGATCTACTGCTTTGTCAGCAAAGTGGTTTCCAATGCTTTCCAAAAGATTTTTCTTCGAACTGTAGGATAGACAAATCCCCATTTTCTGAAGTCTCTGGATAAGCTAATTAAGAGAAATATATGAGGTAAGTATTAAGAAATGAATACTATCTTTATATTAACCAAGTGAGGAGGCCATACTGAGAGAATATTGGCCCTAGATCTCTTGACAGTAAAGATTGAATGCAGTAGGTCTGTACAGAAATGACTGAGGGACGATATTCACCCATTACGGTCCCATTTTGTTTACAAGAGATTTACTACACAACTTGTGATTGAAAAAGAGCTGTGGATATTAAAACATAACAAACTTTACCAGTACAATACTTGGATAATATTGGACTGGCAACTAGTTGTGTAATAAATTTGTATATTAATTTATTTGAAAAGTACAAAAGAGTCCAGCTACGCTTATTACAAGAGTAATTTGTGTGACTAAGCCCATGATTATGTCAAATCAATCGTAGATTGTCCATCATATTTAGTCGCAACATAATATTTGAAGAGTAACCCCTCAACCCCCCAGGCACCACCCAATCCAAGCATATTTCCCTTCCAGTGTTCATGGTATAAGGACTGGTGTAATTTCCATCAAAGTTCTACTAATTTAACCAAGAAATACAACAGGATGGATAAAAAATCTAAATCAAAGGCATGAATAATTAGAGAAAAGTTTCAACTTCAGACTCCATCATCTTGTCTTTAAGGACGGTCACTAAATCATGATATCTGACATTCTCTTGCATTGTAGACAATTAATATTCTTTCAAAAAGGGCATTTGTGATGGCAAAAGAAACAAAAATGACAAGGTGTATAGTGTAACCCCTGGTCGTGGAGCAAAAGTAACAGATCTTTATACTGCGAAAATATTTAAATATTAAAGTTTACCTGTTTCTTTGCACCTCCATCCATTAGTAACACTGTGTTGATTCTCTGGCAGACACTCATTTCATGGTTTCTTGCTTGCATTAACATCCCGTATGCCAACCCGATCACTGCTCCTCTATTTCCTTTTGTTACGGTTGCTAGCACTTCCAGCAGGTCTCCACAGCAAGATGACATTTCTTTAATGATCTTTGCCCATGAGAAGTTAGATAGATCATCGAACTGATGTCCTCTCAAAACAGAAGACGTTTTCCTTTTGCATAACTCCGTACATGCATTGTCGACTTCCTTTAAGAAATCAAGCTTCATTGCCATTCGAAGAGATGGTATTTTAAACGCCACTCTACTTATTATTGCTGGTATCCTCGTTGAGACCGCTTGCTCTAATTGACGCAGGTGTCCAACATCCAACGGATTTCCTGTAGTTCTTGCAACCTATAGTTTAAATAGAAAAGTTTATTTGACAAGAATTTCAACGCAGCTCATATATCTTAGCATCTTGAGTTTGGGTGTTTTTTTTTTTATAACATAGAGGGCAAAATTACTGAATGCTGATTGGCTGAGACAGAGGGCATTTTTCATTAATTTTGGTTTGCCCGGGGCAAAATTACTTGATCCTAATTGGACGAGCAGCAAAATTCCTCGCTCCTAATTGGCTGAGCGCGCTGCACTTAGTTGGCTTCTTGACGGCGGGATTTTGAGCAGAATTTTCAAAAACAGCGTTCGCTTGTACGTCGCTTCGGAGTTTGACTTCAGTTTCCCGAGTTATTTGATGAAAAAGGAATGGAAACCGTTTGATAGCTTGAAACGAAATTCCGAAAGCTGAATCTCAGTGTTTCACTCGAAACAACAGAAGATTATTTCAGTTGAAAACTAGAAAACATCAGCGAGACACTTGACAAGTTTGAAACGAAATTCATTCATGGCGGCCAACTGACTTCTTCGCTTCACTTCTGTTATACGGGCTTCATCATGTGCAACCCAGAGTAAAGAGCACAGAGTTTGTTCAAAGAAAGAAGAAGGCCGACAAATTGAACAGGAGAAATTACCTCTACAAGTTTATTTGGAGTCGTCGTTTGCCGTTTTATCGATGTAGGATTGACATGTCAAGCAGCTCGCAGCGGAAAGCTTCAAAACATGCAAACAGGTGAATAAAATTACCTTTTACTTGGCTTGAGCCTAAGCTTGTTATTTTTTTTATTTCCACGACTTACATTTTTCTCTTTAGATTTACATAACAGTTAACGTTATCCTGTTCTGAACGTAAGGGTTTGCTCGATCTCGCTGTGATTCTGTGTGATTTTAGGAAGGAATATTTTCGTTCCGCCGGCAGAATTTAGCTTCGCGCCTTGAATGTTTACCGAAAATTTTGCCCTCTATGTCATAAACAAGTAATCGCATGTTTCCTCGTAAAATTAAGGATTAATATCACTTGTGTTTTCAGAAGTTGCAGAAATTGCCCTTGTCGCTGCGCGACTCGGGCAATTTCTGCAACTTCTGAAAACACGCGTGATATTAATCCTTAATTTTACTCGGCCCCATGCGATTACCTATACTAATATTCACATTTCTGACATTTGAAGGGAAAATAAAACCGTGAAATAGATCGATATACTGTAAAAGCTCTAAAAAGCCCCCTCTCTAACCCACCCCCCCCCCACCCCCTCGCCTCCCCCTAATCCTTAGTGGGGCCTAAAATTAAATAAGTACCTGGAACCGGACGGTGTAAACCGCAGGTTGCAGGTTGCAGGTTGAAAAAAAAAAAATTAAAATTAAAAAAATAATATTAAAAATTTAAATAATTAATAAAAATTTAAAAATAATAATAATAATAATAAAAATTAAATAAAAAATGAATAAAAAATGTTCCTTTTTGCGTAAACAAGAACCCCTGAAGGGATTACAAGCGGCCGATTTCCGGGGGGGGACTCCCTTATTTTCGCTATATAGGAACGTGCAGCTGGACAGGGTATGGTTTTTGAGCATTTTGGTCTGGAACAGGGTTTATTACATAAGTACTGAGATTTACTCACGATAAAACGATTGCGTATAAATGATACATAAAATCCATTAGCCAATAGGAAACGCGAACGATGAAAACTCACTAGTGAAAAAACGTCGTTCGTCCAATCACAAACGCGAACGACGAAAACTCACTAGTGAAAAAAAATCGTATTGGATTTTCCCGCCATTAGTTGACAGTTGTTTGTCGCTGTAAATTTAAACAAGGTTTCAAGATTCGTTCCGACTTTTTTAAATGTCAAGAAAATAATTCAAGCGGGATACAATGAAAAACTCCCAACAGGGAATGTAGGTAATGGACCAAATATCAAGAACCGAAGCAGCCGAAAGCCTGACATCGACTTCGAGAAACAAACACAACATCGTCCGACTGCCGTTTATTGAAGTGTCGTCTCAAAAACTTTCGTGGCGGATTGAGCTCGCTACTGGAAAGCGGCGAAGGGAAATTTGCCGTCAACTAACTTCAGGTAATGTGGGGGAAGATAATTAATATTGATTATGGATCGATTTTATATCGAAATCCACGGAAAGTCGACAAAACTTCAACTTTGATTCATTCATTCAGCTACGAGCTCGGCTGCATGCAAAGCGGCATAGCTGACTTAATGATTTTTGTGCCGTGGATGTAAACAAAATCATGTTCATTCCTCGTTTACTGACTGGAGTACATTTTAATTGCATTTCTTGAATTGATCAGCTGACTATTTGCTCTGTAGAATATTTTTGATGTCGAATTAAACTTGCCGAATTATTTGCAGTTGAGCTGAGTTAAGATTATGTGAAACTTTGCTTTCGCCTCGGCGACGGCGATTTTGAAAAAATATATTTTTTACTCAACATTGTAATATCTCAGTACTCATGTAATAAACAAATTACTTCATGGTTAGTTCGCTTGTACGATTTTTATTCACTCGTTGTGAAGAATAACAAACTCACTCGCTCGCTGCGCTCGCTCGTTCGTTTGTTATTCTTCACAACTCGTGAATAAAAATCGTACGCGCTCACCAACCATGAAGTAATCTCTATATACCAAAAGGCATTTTTGGGTATCAGGGTATCAGTTTCCCAGGAGTTGGCACGAAGATCGGTAATTGATACTCTGGCATGGGGTAGATGAAGTAGTCAGACGAAAGGAAACGCGTAGGAGTGTTAAAAAAGCTTTACAACTACAACTCGCAGTGCTGCTTAGTAGTTTAGCCTTTTGGGTTAGAAAGAAAATCGTTAAGAATCGTCCGGAATAGGGTATCTTTTTTCAACATTTAGTTTACATGGAGGGAGGGTGACCCAGGTACCCGGGTCACCCTCCCTCCATGTAAACAGTAGCCTGCGAGCGCAGACGTATTTCCGGCTCGAGTTTCCCCGCCGGAAATACGTCTGCGCTCGCAGGCTATGTAAACAGGCCCTTAGTCTGAAACAGGTTCGCAAAATTAGGGTTGTTATAGCCCAGCGGCACACCCCCACCCAAATGTTTTGGGAGAACCCCCCCGGGCCAATTTCACCTTGAGGGGAGAAAGAACAATGCACCCCTCCACCCCTCGGTCAGTTTTACTCTGAGGTTCTCCCGCCAAATCTAAGAGTCAACTTCGAACCTGCGTGACGAAAAACGTGACTGGGTGATGCAATATTTTGGCTAGCGTAAGTTTGAGCTTAGGTCAAGTTTACTGTGTAGAAAATTTTAGCTAATGTCAATTGCATCATAATCAACAAGGGCACAGATGTGTTTTCGCTCAACGTGAAAATAAATTGTGAATGACATATATGCTGTGGAATTGTGTAAGAAAAACTGTTATGTTTTTGGGACCGAGTTTTATCGTTCGTTTAATGAGGTGCATGTATTAAACAGAACAGAAATTATCTAGTGGCTATTTATTTGCATGTCTCCTGGCTACGTTTACAATGTAATGGGAAAACCCCTCACAATGCAATGCAATGTCAACTGGGGAAAGTGCAGTGAAAAAAACAAGTAGTCACGCCAGTCTCGCTAAAGTCCGCAGTTTGCGTGAAACCGGAAGCCGATTCCCCGCTGGGATCGAATAACGCGCAAAGGTCACACCGCCAAATTTAGCACATTTTGCAACAACACTGCTGTTCACTGCTGTGGGACATTTGTCTTTGCTTTTTTCAATGCGATTCCTGTAATAAACTCAATACATGTACGCACTTACACGACACTACAGAAAGCCTGTGGAAGAGAAATTCTCCACTGGCTAATTTTAGACCGAGATGCGATAACATCATGTCAACCGTGTAGAGGGCTAGGGCTAGCGACATGAAAACAAGATCGAATAACGCAGTAACGCAATTCGACTCCTCTGCTCCCTGTGTCATTTCAAGTCATCAAGTTTCATTTCTGCTGAAGTAAGAAAGACGACTTTTTGTTTGTTATCCAACTACATTCTGAAACTCTGCATCAGCACATACATGATCAGCTTCACAGATTAGTATTAAAAAGAATCACTGTTCTTATGCACACATTTTTTATTTCTCCACCGCAAGTATTTGAATTATTCATCTCTTGTAGCTTGTAATAAGCTTATTCCAGACTTCATAGGTTAACTTTAAGATTACTGTGTAGAAACTGAAATATATATCAAAATGCCATCAACTAATGACAAACAGTCATTTGAAAACATACCTTAATTTATCTTAATACCACTAATCGAAGGACACTAATCACGTTTACAAAAACATATACCACGGGGTATCGTAACTGCATGCGATCAGGAAGAGAAATCCCAATGCGGATTGCTTCATGCTCATAGCACAATACCTCTATTGCATCATCTTTACATGACCAGAGATTGCGTCATGTCAACCGTGGGATCGAATAACGAGAAAAGGTCACACAACAAAATTTAGCACATTTTGCAACAACACTACTGTTCACTGCTGTGGGACATTTGTCTTTGCTTTTTCCAATGCGATTACTGTAATAAACTAAATACATCTACGCACTTACACGACACTACAGAAAGAATGTGGAAGAGAAATTCTCTACTGGCTAATTTTAGACCGAGATGCGATAACATCATGTCAACCGTGAAGAGGACTAAGGCTAGCGACATGAAAAAAAGTGCATTTCTTGAAGCGGCTCGATGCCCATGATGCAGCAGCCGCTTAATAAAAGAAGAAGAAAAAAAGATTATCTTGGAATATTTAGAACTGGACTGGACTCTTAATAAGAGAATTTGCGGAATTCCAAAGTTGACCAGAAGACTTCCGAAGATGTCCGAAGATTTCCGAAGATGGCCCGAAGATTTCCGAAGATATCCGAAGTTGACCCGAAGATTTCCGCAGAAGATCCGAAACGAGAACATCTGAAATTGTTCCTCAAATTCTCATACTAAGAGTCCAGTCCAGTCCAGTTCTTCTTTTTTTTTACACAAAAAGGAACATTTTTTATTCATTTTTTATTTTATTTTTATTATTATTTTTAAATTTTTATTAATTATTTTAATTTTTAATATTATTTTTTTAATTTTTTTTAATTTTTTATAACTTTTTTTCAACCTGCAACCTGCAACCTGCAACCTGCAACCTGCGGTTTACACCGTCCATACCTGGAACAACAAAAGCTAAGAGATATTAATATTCAATACTCAATCACTGTTATTGCATTTCTAGCTTTCTGATTGGCTCCTTACTCACATGTTGTCAGCTCATAACACGAATTCTGCCAGCTCATAACACCCTTTGTACATGATGGCGAAATATTGTAAATAATGCGCTATCTCGACAGTCTTGTTCACGACATTAAAGACCTTATAACATAGAGGGAAAAATTACTGAATGCTGATTGGCTGAGACAGAGGGCATTTTTCATTAATTTTGGTTTGCCTGGGGCAAAATTTATACTTGATCCTGATTGGACGAGCGGCAAAATTCCTCGCTCCTAATTGGCTGAGCGCGCTGCACTCAGTTGTCTTCTTGACGGCGGGATTTTGAGCAGAATTTTCAAACACAGCGCTCGCTTGTAAGTCGCTTCGAAGTTTGACTTCAGTTTCCCGAGTTATTTGATGAAAAAGGAACAGAAACCGTGTGATAGCTTGAAACGAAATTCCGAAAGCTGAATCTCAGTGTTTCACTCGAAGCAACAGAAGATTATTTCAGTTGAAAACTAGAAAACTTGCATCAGCTAGACACTTGGCGAGTTTGCGACGAAATTCATTCATGGCGGCCAACTGACTTCTTCGCTTCTTCGCACTATAAAAGGAACCTTGGACTGGCCTAGCCGCCAGTCATTTCATTCTAGACACCGACCTGTCAACATCTCAGAGTCGATCAGGGAAATAAATCTCGTAAGGTGCTAGGGGAGGTCAGAGTGAAGCAAGGAATTTTATCCATAAAATTATTTAAAACAACTTGGAAATATATATATTTATAGTTCTATCCTTTCAGTTCCCTGTTGAAATATTCGCCTCAGTTTGCGCGGCACAACAACGCGAAATTATGTCTGAGCGCATTCAAATATTAGAAACGGTTCCTTCTGTTACTAACATATAAGCTTATAGTGAGTTGCTTTTTTCTTTGTTGATTTGAAAATATTAGCCAGTGAATATTTCGCGAAGTTTCCCTTGACTATTCCGTTAACTGTCGTTTGAATTCTATGCATTGTCAAACAAACGGCACGAAGTAAACAACTTGATTCCCTTTAGCGTAATTCATGTAATCCTGTTCCGCAGATATCTAAGACCTTTGATCCTGAAATATTTTTTGGTAACACATAAATCTGAATTTCAAAGCAGAGTTGTAGCAAATCATTTCACTATATACTCCGAGGAGCAAGCAAAACTATACTGGAATATTTATAGAGATCTAAACGTAACACTGACCGTATAAACTGTGAAGCGATATGCATGTGGCAAATATCTTCACCAGACATGGGGCATACAATTTCAGAAACACTGTGCATACATCAGGTAGATACATTCAGTATGAAATTGAAGTGTTTTGTATTACTGTACCTCGGATAATGCATCTAGAAATCCACCTCAATGAAACACCCCCGGCGTATAAATTCAGGCTATAGACGATTGGTACAGCATGTCCGACGAACTACAAACGTAAGCATGTCCCCAAATGGGGTGTGTCCCTATGTCTCTCTAAATTTATATTAAAACTCATAGATCCTATAGAACCTGTAGATCCTGTAGAACCCATAGACCTCATAGATTCTGTAGAACACATAGACCTCATAGATCCTGTAGATCTCATAGATCCTGTAGATCTCATAGATCCTGTAGATCTCATAGATTTTATAGATCTCATAGATCCTATAGAACCCATAGATCTCATAGATCCCATAGATCTCATAGATCTCATAGATCCTATAGAACCCATAGATCTCATAGATTCTGTAGAACACATAGACCTCATAGATCCTGTAGATCTCATAGATCCTGTAGATCTCATAGATCCTGTAGATCTCATAGATTTTATAGATCTCATAGATCCTATAGAACCCATAGATCTCATAGATCCTGTAGAACCCATAGACCTCATAGATCTCATAGATCCTGTAGATCTCATAGATCCTGTAGATCTCATAGATCCTGTAGATCTCATAGATCTTGTAGATCTCATAGATTTTGTAGATTTCATAGATCCTGTAGATCTCATAGATCTTGTAGATCTTATAGATCCTGTAGATCTCATAGATCCTGTAGATTTCATAGATCCTGTAGACCTCATAGATTTTGTAGATCTCATAGATGTCATAGATCTTGTAGATTTCATAGATTCTGTAGATCTCATAGATGTCATAGATCTTGTAGATCTCATGATAGATCCTGTAGATCTCATAGATGTCATAGATCTTGTAGATCTCATAGATAGATCTTGTAGATCTCATAGATAGATCTTGTAGATCTCATATATCCTATAGATCTCATATATCCTATAGATCTCATAGATCCTATAGATCTCATTGATCTTGTAGAACCCATATATCTCATAGGTCTTGTAGAACACATAGATCCTTTAGAACTCGTACACCCTATAGAATCCATAGATCTCATCATAGACAGACAAGAGTTGAAGCCACGGCAATAGACTTTTATCGATTGTCCTATTACAACAACTTTACAACAACAACAACAACAACAACAACAACAGCTTTATTCTAGTATTACCATTTCTATACATGGTGTTACCGATACATATTATAATAAACAAGAAAAGATTACAACACTGAGATCTATATATATTAAATGTAAATATAAATTAGAGTATATTGGTTTAAAAATCATGACAAAATATTAAAAGTAGCACTTTACTCTACTAGCAGTGTTCGTTTTTTAATCAAAATTATGCTCGTTTATTTTTAATTATGCTTGTTTTTCTTAAATTATGCTTTTCCTGAAAATATAATATCTTAAAGGTCCGTACTGCATTACACTTACTTGCAAGTAATTAAACAATAATTCATTAAAAGGTAAAAAAAAATCCAACAATGGTTTAGTTGCACTGTTGCCTTGCTATCATATCATGTCCTCAAAATTTCTGTTGGTGTTGCTATCAATCAATCAAAAATAGCGCCATTTTGTTTTGACTTTGAGAGTGCGGAATGGATCGGAACTTAAAACAGGCCCCTAGACTAGCACTCACTAGGAGACAGAACTATAACAATACTGAACAAAGCTTTAAAACAAACTCAATATAAGCAAAAATTGACTTATGGCTCTGGTAATCAGTGCTCTGTAACTGAACAAAATATACCGATCATGTTCGCAGTGCTACTTCGACAAAAAATGCTAAAAAATGTGCTAGCACAATCGATAAAAGCCTACACGGCGAACATGAATTACGGAAAATAACTTCCGCTATTGCGGACTCTCTTAGTTATGGATACCAAATCGTGGTCACGAAGGTGTCCGTTGACTTCTGTCAATATAATATTAATTATATATCTACATTAACAAATATTTCTGAAGTACTGCTGTACCCAATTAACTATTCAAAATTCAAGGGAGATTATACATGTATGAACATAGTTGTTCTTCAAGTAATAGTAAGTTCAGTCTCCTTTTCTGCTGAAAATGTTCCAGCTTGCACCTTATTTGATCTTTCTCTTTTCTATTGCACATACACCCATGCGATTTAGCAAAATAAATTACGTCATTGTAGAGTGTAACCAACTGCTCCAATTCGTCAGTTTTGGGAACGGTCAAGTCCTTGATATCGCCGATTAAATTTTCGGTTGCTTCAAGTAGGATCACCGTCTCAAGATCTGTCCACCGTCCAATTTTCATCTCCTCTCCTTCCCTTTCTAGAAAGGACTGTCCCTTGACCCTCATTCCTCCCATCAAGGGAAGATACTGCCATTATTAGAGGGACTGAACGGATTATTCTTACAGAAAAACTGAGCTTCGCTTTCACTGGAGAAAAGATCAACCAGACTGTGATATCAATGTGCGATCTCTCTCGCAACTTTTAAGAACAAATTGAAAGCCGGCTCTCAATCCCTGTTTTGAGTTTTAATCCAATCGTTTTCACTATTTGTCCTTTTCAGTCACTGATGTTGGTTAATTGATATTCATACATTTACCTCATATTATAACTACCCACTTTTTTTACATGCACGCCTTTTGGTAGCCTGCGAATACAGCCACCTTCCATCGCGCATCGCGCCCCGCGCCGGGGATGCTGAACGATCTATGGGGTTCTAAACGATGTATGTCTTTAGTTCTTTCCACCACAGTTCACATACATGAATAATTTCATCTATTCATCATCACGATGTATGTTCTACAGGATCTATAAGTTCTACAAGATCAATGAGATCTACAGGATCTATGAGATCTACAGGATCTATGAAATCTACATGATCTATGAGATCTAAAGGATCTATGAAATCTACAAGATCTATGAGATCTACAGGATCTATGAAATCTACAAGATCTATGAGATCTACAGGATCTATGAAATCTACAGGATCTATGAAATCTACAAGATCTATGAGATCTACAGGATCTATAAGATCTACAAAATCTATGAGATCTACAAGATCTATGAGATCTACAGGATCTATGAGATCTACAGGATCTATGAGATCTACAAGATCTATGACATCTATGAGATCTATGAGGTCTATGGGTTCTACAGGATCTATGAGATCTATGGGTTCTATAGGATCTATGAGATCTATAAAATCTATGAGATATACAGGATCTATGAGATCTACAGGATCTATGAGGTCTATGGGTTCTACAAGATCTTCGAGTTCTACAAGATCTATGAGTTCTACAGGATCTATGAGATCTATGGGTTCTACAGGTTCTATGAGATCTATGGGTTCTACAGGATCTACACGTTCTATAGGATCTATGAGTTTTAATATAAATTTAGAGAGACATAGGGACACACCCCATTTCGGGACATGCTTACACTTAGGAAGAGAGCCCGCATTCCACTATAAATGCATCATTTACTTTTATTAGGTGCTGTACGGTATTGCTAGACCAAACAAAATAATGTACGAGGGTTGTCCTTGAATAACTGAGTACAATATTCCGGCGCTTTTCTCTCCATCGGCCAAAACACTACCCGGTCCGAAAGTCAATGATTTCCCTCGCGTGGCGTAACTTCATCTCCAGGTACTATCCGTGCCGCACAACAAGGCATCTTTCAGGGTTTTTTTCTGAAGAATCAGCCGAAAACATATCAAGAAGTAAAGCTGAATAGACGATAAACTTGAAAATTTAAAGACAAGGAATAGCAATGTACGCAAAGCGGTTCAATCCAAGACAGAAGTCGACTTTCCAATATGGCGCAACATCCGCCATGGAGCGAACAGTAGTCTTTTCAAAATCAATTTTATTCGTTTGTTAAACATTAAACCACGGGTTGAGCATGTTAAAATAAGAAAGACCACAAGCCATTCATTTTGAAGGCTCAAGAAGGCGCATCTCAGCTGCGAGGCAGTCTGCGAGGAGTCTGTGCGCCATTGTGCAGCATCTCGTGATTGGGGGAACCGTTACGGGCGCGAAATTCAAATTTGGTAAGCTAAAATCTCGGATTTGAGCTATGAAAGAGGCATCACTGGTGTTTTTTGGTTTTATTTCACAAGAGTGAGTATTTTAAAGTAAAATTAAAGAGCCCAAGGTAGGATTCGACTTGTATTTTGTATCAACGACTTTCCCCCTTCTTGCTCGCATAGTCCGCCATCTTTGATTAAGCCACTGAAGCAGGGATTTCGTGACAAAGAGGGGGAGGAGCTATCCCTTTTATAGTGCAGGTCCCTGTTTAAATACGGGCTTCATCGCGAGCGACCCAGAGTATAAAAGATCACAGAGTTTGTTCAAAGAAAGAAGAAGGTAAAATTAAACCGGATAAATTACCTCTACAAGTTTGTGTGGACTCGTCGTTTGCTCGCGGTTTTATCGATTAGATGTCAAGCAGCTCGCAGCGGAAAGCCGGCTTCAAAACATGCAAACAGGTGAATAAAATTACGTTTTACTTGGCTTGAGTGCAAGCTTGTTATTTTTTTTATTTTCACGACTTAGATTTTTCTCTTAAGATTTACATAACAGTCAACGTTTACCATGTTCTGAACGTAAGGGTTTGCTTGATCTTCCTGTGATTCTGTGTGATTTTTGGAAGGAATATCAGTTCGTTCCGCCGCGGCTGAATTTAGCTTCGCGGTGCTTTGAAGGTTTTCCGAAAATTTTGCTCTCTATGTCATAAACAAGTAATCGCATGTTTCCTCGTAAAATTAAGGATTAATATCACTTGTGTTTTCAGAAGTTGCAGAAATTGCCCTTGTCGCTGCGCGAATCGGGCAATTTCTGCAACTTCTGAAAACACAAGTGATATTCATCCTTAATTTACTCGGCCCCATGCGATTACCTATACTATTAAATAAACGAGGTTTGTTCGACAATGAAATTTAAAACAGATGGCTGAAATTATTAAGTAAAAAACCTTGGCCATTCCGGCTATTAAAATCAAACAAAAGGTTAAAATATAAATGCACGACGTTTGGAACGAAATATTTAATAATGGGAAATTCCTGTAAGCTTTATATTACAACTGCAACTGAACGAGCTTTAGAGGAAACAACCCGACAGGAAGATCTGAAAACCAACACAAATTCGCCCAAAAAATGAAAATCTGTTTATACCACAAGTTTAAGCTTACCCTATGCAGTATTGTTACCTTGTATTTCGAAGAGGCTTGTCGATTCCAACTCAGGACAAAGGTTTTAAAATCAGCAGACGAAGTTTATAAAATACGGCAGTTCGTCAAGCGTTGGTGACCGTACAATCAAATATTACTTCACAGTTAAATTATCTTCGAAGATCATTCTTTCTCTCCGTACATGTAGATATTGAGGGTTTCCTTGTTCTTTACTTCAGTGAACAGTTCCGTTCAACACAATTCAGCTTCCACGATTTGCCCGCCGTGATGAAACAATAACAAGTGAAACTTTCCGCTTCGTTCAGCTTGTAAAATGAATATAATGTTCAGCTCAACAATTATTTCACCGGATCTTCTCATTTTAGCTAAACCATTGCACAATTTTCCAGAATATATGAAACTTTAGGAGAGATTGAGCGAAGATTTATAATCCGAGGAAAACTTTGTCTTGCTCGTCTTGCTTTGCGTTCATTCTGTAAACATCATTTTGAGTGGGAAAACTACAGTTCCGTAAGTTGAGGCATAACTTAACAACTGGAATTTTCTCGGTTTATACAAGTACGTTGTTCCACTAGGTTCTTTGGGCTTGCCAATGCCTTGTCGAAAACAATTCAGACAATATGTTGTACGACTTGAAAAGTTTCGGAATTTGTCATAAATGACCAGTGATTATGCGCAAGGTCAGTTCGCGTTTTCAACGATGCGTGAAGGTCAGCTCATATGTCAACAAACGATGTCTACTAAAAATAGATTTTACGCTGTAAATTTCAATAACATAAACGTACCTCATTTTTTGTCATATGCACTGAGTCCAGCTTTTACCATCAGATCTTTTGTAACCAGCTGAGCCTCGGCTGCTTTCATCTCCTCGTCAAACTTCTCTTCAGATTTATCGTCGACATCAATTACCACACGTTTGTCGTGATCAGCATGAAATGTAATTTTCTGCGCCAGGAGTCGCTTTGTATTTGGCTCTGGAGATGGTCCTTTGCATCGCTTAACTGTACAGCAAATAGTCGACTGAAGTTGCAGACACATATTTTTGAAGTCCATGAAATTATCAAGCTGCTTCTGGCAAGCGCGGCACACTGTTTTTGGAAGATCGTCTTTTGCGCTTACCACGATCCCTAAAAGGCTTTCAATCACAAAAAGCAACTTTTTTCCTTTCCCGCCTTGCTCAAAACATTCGTAGATCCTCTGTCCGCCTTTGCACAAAGTCTACAGACTATTTCAATTTTGTGCCATTAACGTAGGTTTTAATTGGAGTCACCGGCGTTTTGCCCGTGTTTGTTGCCATTTTTTTTTTTCAACCTCGTCAAGACGTCAACTTGACGACAACATTTGCTCGCGAGGTCAATAAAGCTAAAAATTCCCGCGAGTTCAATAAAGCTTAAAATTCCCGCGAATTTTTTGGTATGGCCAATCAGTGACATTGATATATAATTTATACCATCTACCAATCACAATGCTCGATAGAGCACCCTGTACCAGGGCTATTTGTCGGGGGCGCCACACGGCCACGCGGATAGCACTGGGGACGAGGTTGTTGCCAATCTCGTCCCCAGAGCCAGCGCGTTTCGGTCAGCGGTGACCGAACGCCCAACGGCTCTGGGCGATTCAATAACCGGAAATCCTTGGTTCCGGTCTGCTTGTGCGCGTGCGCGATCTCATTCCCAGCGGCCGCGATCCTTTTGGTCAGCATGAATAAATGTGTTCTGAATATGCGTAGAGAGAGTAACCGCTGTAACTGATTGTGGCTCACTTGGTTATAATGGCGGCAGCTTCTGCAGTTGATGTTACATCGATCGGGTATTTAGAACTCAAATCTTTGTCAAGAATCCTTTGTTACGGATTGAGAACTATTAAGACAACAACGCGTTACGTCTACCAAAGCTCGATGAGGTATTCAATTTTCTAATTGACAAGAATATGCTGTTTTTGCTGTCTTTATACTCGATACAGATCAATTCAATGAATGATTAGCCTGCGTAGCTGGCGGTCTGGAATACATCGTGAAAGTTACCAGCCTGCAGGATACCCACGATTTCAGGCGAAAATTAAGTAGATGGGCTTTTAGTTTTGGTTAAATAATTTTCGTCCTGAGTAGCCAAGGCTACCTCTGCTTGTTTGTGAAGAGTAAAGAGTTGCATGTACAGTACATGTAAAATTATTTAGAAATGTAAAAGGCAAAACTTCTATTAATTGCATTTTTACTGTAATTCTTCGTCAGATATAGTTTATAACTTATTTTATTTTATTTATTTTCATTTAGTTTTGTAAGTTCATTTGTATTGTCACTGCTAAGCATGAAAAAATCATCAAATAATTGATACGAATTCTAGCCAGTAAATATGCTAGCAAAATAATTGTTGTTGTTAAACAAATTTTCACTAACAATAACTTATTACAAATATGTATAATTAGTCTTGCCTGACAATAAATATATTTCATTTGAGTCATCAAGTGTGAACTATGTCAGTTTGTATATGCAACATGAGTACACAATGTATGTTGTCATATGAAAATTGTTCGATGAAATCAGAAGTTGACAGCAAATGGCCGAGTCAAATCAGGTAGTCGCAGAAAAATTTAAATTCACTTGAAGCATGGTTTCTATTTAAACAGATAATTGTGACAGGAGGAAGATAAAATGGACGAAATCTGTGTGTACAAAATGTCGCCTGTTTTATATTCCTCCTGCCCCAATTATTTTCCCTGGGTTTCCAAACTAGGGTTGTCATTGGTAGATCCAGGCTTGCATGCACATACACATCTATATACCATCTTCCTTTCTTTATTACATTTACATAGTTGAGTTGCAAATCCTATAAAGGACAGTCCACAAGTCGATATACTTAGGTTATAGTATATGCTTGGGTATACAAGGTGGATGCCCAGACTTTAAAATTATTTGACTGAAACACTGGTAGAGATAGGTACGTTTATGACTGCAAGAACACAACACAAGGATACTTGTCAGACTTGAATCTGGATGTTTGGATCCAAAGATAAAAACATTTATCATTAGGCACGACTGTGCCTAGCCTTCTGCCATAAAATTATCTATAGTAGATGAAATTCTTGAGAATAATACATGTATCAGTAGCTTCTCTGGCTATAGACCCTCAGGGCTGAGCAGAGAGATATGCTGGGAAAACAGGGTGATTGAATATAATTTTTGTCTGAGATTGTTCCATGAAATCATATCAATAATAGTCTTGCTGTATTTTAGTGAGGTGTACAGTAGGGTGAGACAAATTACAAATGTCAAGTAAAAATGTACAGCAATTCTACACACTAAAAGAGATTTATTATCCAACATTTTTAAGTTTTTCTTTCTTGAAAACCAGACTTAGCAATAGCTTTGAACTGTGTTTTGCATTGTGCAGTCAGGACTACAACCAACCTGTTTATAATATTGGTTTTCCACAATAAACCATTTTTTGGATATTTAACTTGTTTTGTGTAGGGACAGGCTCCCATATAAGAGTGACAGGCCAGGGATACTTGTCAGAAATTTTGGGAAATACCCCTGAAAGGTACCATAATCCATTTGTGGGGCTCAAGTTTATTTTTACCCCAAAAAGCCAATTTAGACTGTTTTATTGATGAGTGATACAGTCCAACCAAGGGCCACATGCCAGAAAAAAAAAATTAATTAATTAAATTAATAATAACAATAATTTTCAAGTTCTGTTTATTTGGGGTTTTACTTTGAAAACAAACCACAAAACAAGATTGTGGTACCTTTTAGGGGGTTCTTTTCAAAATTTCCTACGATCACCTCCATCACTTTTATTTGTGACTCCCACCGCATAGTCAAGAAACACTGATGTCTAGATCTAGAGTCGTAGAGACCTTGTACTTGACCCATGTTTGGGTATAGGGGTGCCGCTGAGGGTTTGAAACCCTGACCCTGTTTAGGGCAAAAAAACCTAAAATACCCACCCTGTGTAGGGCAACACCCTCTATTTTAGGACCCTGTTTAGGGCAAACGACAAAATACACACTCTCTTGTTCTAAACAAACTAACCTTCTGTCAACATGCACTTATGTTATAATGCTAATTGGGTGGAATTAAAGGATACCGACAACAATAGCATTTATCTTGTCTTGAAAATGATGTGATGTTGACTGATGAGCTGCTAAAGACCAGCAAACGTCTCCGTGCAACAATACCCCGGAACAATACCCTGTTTAGGACAGGTTTTTCGACACCCTGTTTAGGGCAGACTCGCATGAAATTATATACCCTGTTCAGGGCAGAGAGGCCAAAAAACCATACCCTGTCCAGCGGCACGTCCCTGTATAGGTCATATAAGGGAGTACCCCCCGGGATTTCAACACCCCTAAGTGGTATTAAACCACAAATTTTAACCCCTAAAAGATACAGCGATCACCCCCGTCACTTTTATATGATTAACAATTTATATTTCTCATGTAAATTTAGACAGGTAAAAAATCAATTTATCATATATGTTCAAATCATATTTGGTATAACTCAAATTATTTGCAAAGACAATTCTCCATGGATGTAAAGCTTATTTAAGAGCGTATGCCTGTAATAACCAAGAATCGAAAATCAGTGGCGAAAATTCGAATTTTTTTTTATTTCGCCAAAACATCCCTTTGGGTGAACTAGTCCAGGGAAAAATATCAAAAGTTCCAGCGATTTTTTTTTTCGGCTGAATTTTAGAAAAGTTCGAAAATTATGCAAATTAGCTGTTTTTGCCTTGCGAAACGGCCGAATCATCACGCAACTTTAGGAAGATGGTGAAAGCGTAAAACATTCCCAATGGACATCAAACTTTGTAGACGTTTTAATATATTGCTGGACATTAAATGCATTAGAAATATTTTAAAAATTATATTTTTAAAACAATTTATTGGCCTTTTTGTACAGGTGTATTTTGAATGTCTTTGCGAGAGGCAAACTGAAGGCAACGTTTGAGCGGTCTAAACGACGTCTGGTACATAACAAATTAAAATTAAAACAACATCAGAATAAACCTTATTTATTATATTTATCACCTGGAAAATTTGGACTTTGGAAATTAAGTATTATTCCGTCAGTAAAATAAACCGTCATACCATGTTAGCGAGTAGAATGTGACGCTAATCACGCTAATTGCGGAGTTCTTTCTAGAAATATATTTTCTCAAGAGTTTCTATAAGAAAAACAAACATGAAATAACGTGTTGGTACTAGCTGCAACTCTTATCTGATATTGTAAAATTTAAGCACAGCCTATACATGTAATTTTCTCAGTGTAGCGTTGAATCTTGTATCTCGAAACCGGCGGCTATTTAACTAAATCAATACATCAACTGAAATGAACAACGGATACCCTCGTATAAATGTTGCGGTTTAACCAAAAGACCAAAACTGCTCCAAATACGCAGCGATATATTTCTAAATAGGAAAAGGCTCAGCAATTGTGAAACTTTTGATTGTAAAAGACCGGATCAGCCAATAAAGATCAATATACAACTCTAAAGAATGAATACCTTCCAACTGTGAAATAGGCCGGTTACATGTATCAAATTACGTACTCCTTGTGTTTTAAATAAATTACCAATGTTACCTCAAATTACCCACGATTTCTCAAATAGACACTGAAAAATATAGAGGAATAAAGACATTCTATAACTAAAACGAGCAGTTTGCACGTGACGTCACGGTTTGGCGGGAAAGTTACATCCGCGGTGTTCCATCTCCGGAATCGTACGTCAAGAGTTTACTAGAACTTGACAACACAGAGTTGAATTGTGCAACGAATGCCTTTATATTCAGAACACTTTCGAGTTTGGAGATGTTATTGAAGTCTTGGGCTGCTTCTTGAGGTTGTAGAAATTCAAATTATGGCCAAACAGAATGAAATTGGGATGGAAATGTCCTCGGAGTATCTCGATCTTCGCGTGAACAATCGTTACGACCATAACTCCGAAAATATTTCATGTGTTGGCATCGATCCTGTCTCAATTAAAGGGAAAAGGTACGATAACATTAAACCGTATTTTAGAAGTCAACGATTCGTCTTTATTGAGCGTACTTGTTCGTTTTACGAAAGGAATTTGCCCTTGCTTTCAAAGTCAGTTGTTCATGAAATATGTCAACATCAAGCCGGTTGAAATTTACTTTCGCAGCATTTATCACTGAGTTTATGACTAAGCTTTCCACACTATCATTTCCACAAAATAGGGAACATTTCTTTTATCCGAACATTTGGAGTATTCCACTCCAACAGAATTTGTAAAAGAAGGATCTTTGTGTTTATAAATTATTTCATTGCTGACAAAAATATTGCGTGAGGTACTGAGAATTTGTGTTCAAGTTCTCTTCTTACAAGTAGGCTTTTTTACAGCAAGAAAATCAAAATATATATACAGTTAAACATTTGAAGTATTTTTCTTCTATATAGCGACCGTTTATTCAAAGTTTTATCGGAAATTACGATTGTTCGAGACTATGTATAAAGTTGTCTGTTTTACAAAGCGGCCGCTCGCCGTAAGGACCGTAGGTTTTGCTGCTTTTATGACCATTCGTCTGTTATGTCATGTGAAAAGACTAAAGATATTTTGCTGCAGTGTGTAGTTTCCTAAAATTTCATCAGTTAAGTTAAGTTAAGTCAGTTAAGCACAGTTAAGTCGTCTTGAATTGCTGGTTTGCCACCATTCCCGAGAGATTTAAATGACAAAGAACCTGGCGGCCATGTTGGATGACAGGAACAATAAAGCTAATTAGAATTCTTTTGTTTATGGTCATCCAACATGGCGGCGATGACGTCAGTTGCAAACCAAGAATAATCAGCTAGAGATCTATTTTCTTCTTCGCTCAGACGTAATGCAGGAGTCAATGTTAAAATCTTGAATTTGAAATGATAATTTAGGCCATCCACCATCTAAAAACGAAACAATACACAGAATGAACATTCATGTGCAAGCTAGGATGTTTTTTTTTGCATATTTCCTTTACGCCCGATCATATTTTTCCCCCAGGGGTGGGGGAATTTTAAGACTTTTGTAAGTGGACAGCATCCCCAGGGCTGGGGGAATTTGACAACATTTGATTGAGGGGGGGGAGGTGGGGGTTAACATTGACTCCTGCATAAAGCTCCCTTCTTTGTCACCACACTTAAAACAGGGAAAAGCTCAATTTTTCAGAGATTTGGATGCCTTCATCCAGTTTTTTGGCCAGAGATTGTCAGGAGACAAAACACCATACGATAAAACTGCTTTGGTTTGTAAGCTGAATACACAAGTCGTCCAAAACCCGTAAAATATGTACTATCCGTAGTATAAACATTGTCACGATGGAACACCAATATGGCGGCTAAAACCGGTTGCCATGACGATATAGCCCAAAGGTCACGTGAGTGAAAACGCTCTATACCTTGAAGTAACGCATCTTAGTCACGCAACTTCAAAAACGTTAATTTGATAAAGATTCTAAACATGTAATTTAAACTTTAATTTCGGCTCTGACTAGTTCAATTCTAGTCGATTGGGACACTTGACCAGTTTTAACTTCCACGTTTTCACCTTTGAACCCAAATCTAATAGTCTATAAGCGAGCATTCGAGCATTCTTCTAAGAGATGACCAGAGATGCCTGGACTCTGTAGCTGAGATTGAATCAGTATGAAGTACACTGATTAACCTGAACAAGAGGATATTACCAAGAATTGGTAATGAGTGGCCCTCCATTTGTCGATCGATCTCAGCTACACGGGAATGGCCTCGTTTGAGAATTGTAACCTGCGAGCAGACCCAATTTTGAGATCCATCAACCATAATTCCATACTATAGTGCACAAAACATACCCTTTTCAGATAAAAAAGGCCCCACCCACCCACCATCCTCCAGGACGTAGGTGGCTTTTAGTCTGTTGTTTCACATGCACATTTGAACGGCTTGAATTGCGTCTACACGTCATTCTAATTATATTAAACCTTAATATACTGGAAGCAGGCAGTACAGGCCAGGCATTTTACACACGTAGAGTCTATTGAAAATAGGGAAGAATTGAAGAAAAAGCTTGTTTCACGCAAGACGTCTAAAAAACCTCATTCCTTTGCCCCAAATTATGTGGAATATAACTACAGTCAAACACCTATTAAACGGTCACCTATTAAGCGCCCACCTCTATTAAATGACCGTGGCTACCTATTTGGCCGTCCCGATGAGTGTTCCGCTATTGTTTTTACCCCTATTAAGCGGCCACCAGGAATTTAATACACGTAGCCGTTTGGCCTTGTTTTAAAAAAGCTGATGACAGATAAGAGTCCGAAATAGAAGGTGACAGCTGATAAAACAAATTTTAAAAATGCACATTTATTGTATCGTCTTGACGTGATTCCACCACTAATCTTTCGATTTTCTACCACGCCTTATGCTAATTTATGACGAACGCCTTTTAAGCGGCCAACCGCTTAATATGAGTTCGACTGTATATTACAGTGTATTTGACAGAACTTAGAATTTGATGTGCCTTTACAACCCATTCGACGTAAAGCGCCATACATTGCCTTACGTAATGAAGCTGTTATTAGTCAATGCACCTGCCAGCTCCCTGACAGACCCATTAGCCGATCAGTGGGAAAATACTTCGGATTGGCTACTGCCAGTACATACATGTCATACATAATGTTATGGTGGTTCAGGTTGCCCAACCGATATAAATTATAAAATGTGTGTTTAACTAAATTATTATCCCCTAATTATCATAAGTGCGCCTGAGTGGTATGCCATTTCCGCCGTACGTTTCGCACGCTCAAGGAAGGTGGGGGGAGGTTGGTGGTGGTGGTGGTGATGAAGGGGAGGGGGGGGGGGGGGAGGGGAGGTGCGAAGTAGGGTTTGATATTTCTTGTGGAGAAATTTCCGGAGATTTGACCATTATGATACAAACAAAACAATATCCGTCAGTGTTAGGGCTAATTTTCGGTAATATCCTCTTGTTCGATCAGGTTAATGTACTTCATAGTATTAAATCTCAGCTACAGAGTCCAGGCATCTCCGGTCATCTCTTGACCAAATTGAAAACGTGGAAATTGAAACAATGGTCAAGTGGCCCAATCGACTAGAAAGGAACTAGTCAGAGCCGAAATTAAAGTTTAATTACATGTTTAGAATCTTTATTGAAGTTGCGTGACTAAGATGCGTTACTTGAGGTGACGATCAAAATACATTGTGCTCGTTTTAGTTATAGAATGTCTTTATTATTATTATTATTAATAATATTATTTCTGTCTATTTGATAATTTGTTGAGTACAATGATAAACCGTGGGTAATCAGGTAATCTGAGGTAACATTGGTAATTTATTTAAAACACAAGGAATACGTAATTTGATACATGTAACCGGCCTATTTCACAGTTGGAAGGTATTCATTCTGAATAACCTCTATATATACAACTCTAAAGAATGAATACCTTCCAACTAATTGTGCGTATTCGCACTCTAAAACGTCATGTCGTATAATAATGATCTTTATTGGCTGATCCGGTCTTTTACAATCAAAAGTTTCACAATTACTGAGCCTTTTCTTATTTAGAAATATATCGCTGCTTATTTGGAGCAGTTTTGGTCTTTTGGTTAAACCGCAACATTTATACGAGGGTATCCGTTGTTCATTTCAGTTGATGTATTGATTTAGTTAAATAGCCGCCGGTTTCGAGATACAAGATTCAACGCTACACTGAGAAAATTACATGTGAAGGCTGTGCTTAAATTTTACAATATCAGAGAAGAGTTGCAGCTAGTACCAACACGTTATTTCATGTTTACTTTTCTTATAGAAACTCTTGAGAAAATATATTTCTAGAAAGGACTCCGCAATTAGCGTGATTAGCGTCACATTCTACTCGCTAACATGGTATGACGGTTTATTTTACTGACGGAATAATACTTAATTTCCAAAGTCCAAATTTTCCAGGTGATAAATATAATAAATAAGGTTTATTCTGATGTTGTTTTAATTTTAATTTGTTATGTACCAGACGTCGTTTAGACCGCTCAAACTTTGCCTTCAGTTTGCCTCTCGCAAAGACATTCAAAATACACCTGTACAAAAGGGCCAATAAATTGTTTTAAAAATATAATTTTTAAACTATTTTCTAATGCATTTAATGTCCAGCAATATATTAAAACGTCTACAAAGTTTGATGTCCATTGGGAATGTTTTACGCTTTCACCATCTTCCTAAAGTTGCGTGATGATTCGGCCGTTTCGCAAGGCGAAAACAGCTAATTTGCATAATTTTCGAACTTTTCTAAAATTCAGCCGAAAAAAAAATCGCTGGAACTTTTTGATATTTTTCCCTGGACTAGTTCACCCAAAGGGATGTTTTGGCGAAATAAAAAAAAATACGAATTTTCGCCACTGATTTTCGATTCCTGATAATTACAGGCATACGCTCTTAAACATGCAACTAGAGGCGTAAAGAAAAGAAAAGACCACCAGAATAAATAGTTTGTAATTTAATTATCCACTCACTTTAACCCACGTACTGCTGTATAAACTCTGTACAAGGGAAATCCACGTGTAAACTGAAGGGTATTTAAAATACAATCGCAACCACGTATTTCATACGAAAACGCCGGTGCAACATTAATATTCATCTGCTGCTAGCTAGACTGTGTGTACATGAGTACAGTCCTTTCGATATAGCCTGCAGTTTCCGAGCAAATAATCCCGGCGGAACTGCGATCACCAACTGAGATGATTCAGCTGTCGGCAGTACAAGTGTTTACCACAAGCTGTTGACTTGCTTTCTCTTGATCTTTGTTACTTGATTAAGAATAAAGGTGAGTTTTGTGTGATCGACTCACCGGCCGACTCGCCACTGAAAGAGGTCACGGACGTGATTTTCACGCCGGTAACCTTCTTCAAATCTGCAACGGTATATTCTCCAACTGATTTTCTAACCAAAACATCCATCGGATGGTTTTGGATTTCCACATTCTCCTTGTAAATGTCAGAGACGACTACTGCCTACGTCCGCCATCTTTGATTTTGGGTTCACTTCCGATTCAAATCCATTGTGTTTCAACAGCCAATCAAAAAAATTCAAAAAAATTCAAGCGCCCAGAATATTCCAGAGTCCGAGATTCCTTGGTGCTGACCAAAAGGATCGCGGCCTCTGGGAACGAGATAGCAATCTCGTCCCCAGAGCCAGCGCGTTTCGGTCAGCGGTGACCGAACGCCCAACCTTGGTGCTGACCAAAAGGATCGCGGCCTCCGGGAACGAGATTGTTCCTTTGCCTAAAAAAGGAAAATTCGCCCAAAAAAGGAAAATGGGCAAGCCGTGAAATGAAAAAGGCGCGAAAATTCTTTCGCAGTGCCAGTGCGGACGAAAGTCATCTTCATTCCCACAGGCAAACTTATTTTTTTCCGCTCTATGAAAAACGTGCATAACAGGCCTGGGCTTTATATTCTTCTAAGAAAATGAGCAAGAGGATTGTAAAACCACCTATTCTTGCAGACAGTGGTGAGTTCTTTTACGACTTATTGAAAATTTGAGCATTTCTTGTGAAAACTATTTCTCAACAAGCTGCTTGATCGATAAGCTTATGGCTCCGTCAATTCCAAGCCCGCTCATCCCCCCCCCCCCCCGGGCATTTGTCGGGCATTTGTCATTTTTTGTCAGAAGGTTGAAAATGCCCCATGGTGGGGTCAGCTTACATGCACAAAATCCCCACGGTGGGGCTTCAGGAGCAGTGCAAATGCCCGACCCACGGGACAAGTTCAAAACCTTTTTTGAGAGGATCGAGGAATTAAAAATCTAAATTCCAAGCAGAACTATTAATGATGGACACTATAATTGTTCACAAAATACATAGCTCTTTATTTATACCTGTAATCATGATTTTTGGAACATGGTGTTGAAGTCGAAGCTTCGTTCCGCCATCTTTGGTTCGCACGTGGAAAGCAACGGTGCAAATGTTTGCATATGTGGGGTGGGGGTGGGGCTACGGTACACTTGAAAAGTGCGGGACTCAAACAAGGTTTAATATCAACTCATTTTTTATATTTTCTATCAGGGGCAATCAGGAAATTTTAAATAAACAACAAAACGTGTACGTCTTTTAAAATACGAAAGATCGCGTTGCCTTTGACAATGCCCCACCCCCGGGCTGCCGGGTTATAGCAAATGCCCCACCCTAGGGATGGAAAAGTTGTAAAATGCCCGACAAATGCCCGGGGGGCGGGGGATGGTCGGGCTTGGAATTGAGGGAGCCATTATTTGCATTTGAATTGGGTGACACACTAAAAGCTTAATCTTAAACTTTATTATTTTGTTAATTCGTTTCAGAGTATCTTCTTGTTCAGTTCATTGAGGACATGGAGTACTCGATCATCCCTCCGTCAAAATTACAGGGCAGCAATGGCATTTATACTGCCCCTTACGGCCCGCACAACACCTTCTACCCTTGCATAATTCAAAGCAAGTCAGGTAAGCACAACATGGTAATTATTGCACATTATTTCATCATTAAAGTAACTCTAAATGCATGTTAGACAAAACATTAATAATATCTAGACCTGTATGCGGACATGGCAATGAACTGTGTGATAGAGAAGCTGTTGCTAATTTTATTTTGTTCTCTGTTTGTAAAACCCCGCCAAAAACCCGTTTTCATGATGACGTCACATGCACAAAGGTTGCTGGTCTTCCGACGCAGTTTTTTTGTCAAAAACTGTATGGAAATCGGGTGACAGCTTTTAAAAAAAATCGCTGAACATTGAATTTCAATGTTTTGAAGAAATTTCTTCATGAAGGCCAAGGAACTTCACTTTGCATTGTTTTAAACAGTTATTCTCCATGAACTGTGATTGTAAAAAAAAAAGAAATCCGTGAACTGTGAATGGCATGCTTGCCGTGATACGTGAAACATAAAATTATTTTCCGATATCCGTGATACTAGACCAAAATCGCTCCAAATCGGCTGAAAACAACGTTTTGTACGTGGGCACTTGGAGCGCACCCGGCTTACTGTGGCTAAATGACCGGCAGCCGGTCAAGGTCTTCAAAATGACCGGCAGTCCGATTTTTTTTTTTAATTCTAGTAAATCAAAAGAACTTAGCCAATCCAAGTAGCTCTCTATTTGTATTATTATTTTTTGCATCAGTTTTTACCATTGAAGAAGAGGCAGCAGCCTCGAAATTAACGTATGGTTTTTTTTAACAATTTTGGCGCAAAACAAAACATTTGCTTAGTTTTTTTATCTACCTACAGTACATTTGCGCTACACAGTTCACTCATTTTTTTTTTACTCTATTTTTATTGCCGTGCACAATAACTACATAACATGTCAAGCCGCGGACAATACTGCATGCGTAATAGCGATCGAACAAATCACTCAAATGGGCTTAGCTAATTGTGCCTGTTGATGGTTGGTGACGTGTCTCTACATTTTACAGCATGCTGTTATTTACTTAACAAAGATGTTTGAGGGTTGAGCTGAGTAAAACTGCATGCATGTAGTTTACACTAGCTAGTTCCTTTTAAAATAAATAAGCTTTAACAGACAAAGTTTAGTTATTGGTATTATACAGTGTGAGTATAGATCAAACCGAATGAATAACAACATGACGTTATGTTAATATGTTGAGATCATTAAAACTGTTGCCTTTTTTTTTTCCAGAAAATAAGGAAAGCTTAAGTAAGATGCTTAAGAATTTAGACACCATTTACAAAGGACAGCAAGCAGGAAAAGATAAGAAGACCAGTAAACAAGACAGGGACAAGGAGGCAGAAAAACAAAACCAAATGGGAGAACAGAAAAGAAAAAGAAATGGGGATAAACAGGAAAATTGTGGCAGAAAAAAAAAGAACACTGCCACAGCAAGATGACAAGACAGAAAAAGACAAAGCAGAAAAAGAGCGAAAAAAGGAAGAAAATAAAAAAAAGAAAGCTGAGTAGTTAAAGAAGAAAGAGGAACAACAACAGCAACGTCAAACCAGAGAAGAGGAAAAGCAGCTTTTGTTAAACAAAAATAAGCAACTCCTCTTACAAATGAATGAATTTATGATGCAGTCAAATGATCTATCTGATGACGACCATAGTGAAAGCAGCCCTCCAGTTGAGTGGTCACATGAAGTTGAAGTTGAAGGGACCGGCACCAGTGAAACCATGCAATATGTGGTTGATGACCCCCAGCTGCAGGATGCTTTTCATGTGGATGATATTGTCAGGAAAGCAGCTGACATCCTCAGTGTGGGGACATCATCAACTCTGTCAAAGGAAATTCCCTTCAAGAGTGGCAAACAACTGGTAACAAGTGTACAAGAGTAAAAGAAAGGCCAACCACTGGTCAGAAAACCCCAAGAACATCTGCATTGTCCCCAACTAGTGTCCGCAATGTTCATCAGCAAAGGCAAGAACGGCAAACAACTGGCCAGAAAGTCCCCAGACAACAGTTTAACTCTGCCAATTCCGCACCGGCGAAAACACCTAGGATACGTCCCCTCAGCGGCCAAACCAAAGACGTCAAAGACCAGGAACTGCACTGAGGAAGCAAAGAGGAAAATAGCTTTGCTGGAGCAGCAGCTTACTGGTGAGACTAACTTATTAATATCAGCTCAATTTATACATAAAACATTTGAGTCGTGTATGAACACACGTAATAAGCCAGTTACACTGACAATATGACTACACTGTAAAATGCAGTATCCTGTAGATGAAATAATAGCTTTTGTGTTTCAATGAAATAGGAAGGAAAGAAGGAAAATAGTCTTGAAAACTTAGGTAAAATACTAGGTTTAGAGTACTGGTGTGGTACGTTGTTATGGTGAGAATTAGTTGCCTACATTTTAAGGATTTGAGAATGAAAAAGAAAGGCTATATATGCATATAGTATACAATATATTTTACAGATGTCAGAGTTTTTGAAAACAGGTGTGTGCATGCCCAGAAGGGGTATTCAGGTACATTGTTACTGTGAGATGCGAAGATCTTTTGGGGGTTTGAAATTTGAAATTTGGGTTAACAATTTTGTAATGACTTTTTGGGGGGTGACAAAAAGCGTAACCTTAGGTGCAGAGAAAAAGGGACCTTATATATTGGGGTTACGTTCTGGCCGGTGGACGTTTTGTGGTCTAGGCTTTTGGGGTCTAACAATATTATTTGGCCTCATTTGCACGGCCTTCGACCGTCACTATTATACCTGGGGTTCTGTGTATGTACATTCAGCCATTCCATTATATCTTTCTGAGGATATCAAGTTGCTAGTCTGACCAGGTAAACTTAGCTTTTGTTACTGGATGACTGCATGACTCTGTTTTATATATTTATGACCGATACCATACATTATTTCACACAGACCTAGGGGGTGTAGCCCAAGGCAATATTTCAGGAGTTCCTCAAACACCACCAAGGCCTGGCAAAGTGAGTCAGGAAATGGCCTTTATGTGTCAGGTTTGTTTTTCAGTATTTTCTAGAGATGATTGCACGCAATATTTTCTCTCTGGTGCCAATTCCAATCCCACTCGTAATTTCATGCTCGTTCCAGATCCTTCGGCCGCGTTCAGCCCGACACTCTCGCGCGAAAATACGGACTGTTTTGCAGTCTACAAATTTTATTATATGGCAAACTGGTCCACGATGAAAAGGAGCATTCTGATTGGTTCCCTGAGCGGTCCGAATTTTGCAAAACGGACCGCTAAGATGGACCATTTCGGCGATTCATTTCGCCGAATTCCTTTTATGAAACATTGAACAAAAGAAAACTGTTTTTTTATTAAGTAGAAACATTTTTCCTCATGTCTGGCGGACAATTTTGGTTAAACGTTTCGCAAAGTGGCCTGAAAAATGCAAGAATATGCTTAACTTTGGCGTGCACACGTTAGCTGAGAATGATTGCATTAATTTATCAGCAAGTTTTCAAAAAAGCCATTATAATAAAAACTGTATTGAACTAGCTTGTTCGGTCCGTATTGGGAAATATTGGTCTCGTTCTTTTTTTTGCAAGTTTATGGACCTCGATCGCCTTCGGCTCGGTCCATAAACCTGCAAAAAAAGAACTCAACCAATATTTTCCCAATACGAACCTCACGCTAGTTCAATAACATCTTATTCTATAACAAGAGAAATTTAACTTAAAAATTAATTCTAGATCTGTCTGATAAACCGCTGTTAACGTCATAGACTGGAAAATGCGCACGCTCTGATTGGTTAAAAACCATGTTTTTATCAGAGTATAAATCATAGAAAAGCCGTGTTTTATCGTTTCGCGCGCGTTAAATCTATATTTTAAAGCACATAAAGAAGCCAAAACCATGTATTATACTGTCATAAAACACTCCGGGAATTTGAGAACACTTGAGAAATTTAGAAAACACTCGCCTGCGGCTCGTGTTTTCTAAATTTCTCTTGTGTTCTCAAATTCCTGTCGTGTTTTATGACAGTATAATACATGGTTTTGGCTTCTTTATTTGTTAAATAAATAACGTTACCTTTGTCATATATGATATGATGAAGCCCTATTATTATGTTGATCAGCATTAAAACATGAACTCCATGTAGTATGCAGCAGTAATTTTGATCTTTAAACTATCATGATGATTGCAACATTTTGGTTTTAAATCAAATTTTTTTACTTTTATTCTTCAGTAGACTGGAGCGCATGTTATTTTGTTTACCACAAACCTGTCACTTGAAGCCAAGAAACTGCTGAATAAATTATTATTCCCACAAAACTTTTTAAAGTCAAATTAATGTAAACTTAAAAAATTAAAGTTCTATTGTGCTGTTCCAGAAAATATCCATACCCACCCCATGGAAGGTCATTGGAAATTTCGAGGGGGAGGGGGTCTCAAAAGCCAAAAGTTTAAAGCTAAGCTGGAAATTCCAGGGGGGTGGGGGGTTCAACCCAAAAAAACCTTCTGTGGGGGAGTTATGGATATTTTCTGAAACCACACATTTGCAAATACAACCTTTTACCTCATTGGGATAACTTTATATATATATTTTTAGGTAGCTATAGGGTTATGATCGAGAACCGGGTTTTCATGAATCATGAGTGCTCATGCATTTAATTTGATAAAATAAGTTACAATTTCTTTTCTAGGTAAATTATGATATACAATATCATAATTTACCAAGAAAAGAAATTGTAGCTTATTTTATAAAATAATATTACAATTATTTAATATCATTATAAATAATCCCATTTCCATAATTATGAGGTCCAGCTGTTTCGCTTATAACTTAAACCGTAGTCAATTAAGCCACTTTGAATTTTTCCCCAAAAGAGTGAGGATGACCGAAAATGTAACATGCTTTATGTAATGTACGATCTCTTTCTACAGATGGTAGAGCTTGTTCCTGGCTCAAGAATATACCTTTACTAGTAATACGTGACTCGCAGGCCCTCGCGAAGCTTTTGTTGCCTAGTAACGGGCACGCCTGCGATTTGATCTGCAAGGTTTCCAAGAATCGCTGCAAGGTTTCTGAGAATCGCCGGACGAACGCCGTGTTTTTGCTATGCCACCGGATTTTGGTTTCGATTGGAGTTCGCTCGTCTCTCGATATCTGTAATAAATTGTAGCGCTCTTGTACTGTTTTCCCCACTTTTCCGTCCGAATGATCTGAAACCACCTCGCTTTTGTAGGTAAAATCTTCTTCGCAATATGACCAATATCGGATCGGCGAATTATTTTCAGACACAAGTCTAAGCCATATGTTGATCGTACTTTGAGACATTCCTGAGTCGTCTTTCCTTTTCCTGTTGTTGATAACGGATTTAATAAAGTCGGGTTTTTTTTTCACAAATGACCGGCGTATATAAATTCGTTCGATAAACAAACTTGGAGTAAAAATTGTTATTCTTCAGCAGCCGTTCCTGTTTCTACATTTACGTGTACTAAGATTACGTCGAAGTCAATGTTATTAAGGGGGTTAAAAAAAGAACGGCCTGGATTCGAACCGAAGAAAAAAAAAGAAGAAGGACCATGTAGGATTTGAACTTTCGCCCTCAATCCCGAAGATCAGATTTAAAAGTTAGCGCCTTAAGCCATTAGGCCACGAGCGCGCCGTGTGACGTCATTACTGTCAACCACGATTTCCACAAACAAACAAATAAATAAATATGATCGTAAAGGCCACACGAGAATTGCTCTCGCGTGAGCTCTTTGGGGACAGAATTATAAACCCCGCTACGCGAGGCCTTCGGCCTCGCTTCGCGAGGAATGAGACACACCTTGAAGAGGCTGAAAGAAAAAAGTCGGGAACAGCTACAGCCAGATTTATAATGAGCTGTTTCTACACCCCATCTGAATTAATGGAGGCTGGCAACCTCACTGGCAAAAACAACAAAAAGGGCCTGGATAGTGACATAATTGATGCCATAGTAGGTATGTAGAGAGAAATATGTATTACCTATTGCTGCTAGTCCCTTAATTGTGATAATTTTCATCAGGTGCATAAATGTATGTAGGTGAATGGCATTTATTACAGTGAAGAGCACCTTACCGTTGCCACTCGACAGAGTTTTTGATTAATTTTTGACAACTTTTTGACACCTTTTTGACAACTTTCTGATGGCGTCCATTTAAACAAGCAAATCAAATTGCAAGAATTGTGGCAGGTGGAGCTGTCAATTATCAGAATACGAACGTAAATGACGACTCTGCCTCTCATAGCTCTTTCACTTTGATTGGCCAGTTGAAACGAAAACCATCAGAAAGTTGTCAAAAAGTTCTCAAAAATTACCGTAAAAGTTCTATAAATTTTAGGCCTCAAGAAGGGGGGCTTATAAATGAAAAGTCATTTACATCAGCCTAAAGGAAAGGAGAGGGGGATTAATATAGAAAAAGAGGCTTATTACAAAATTGGACTTCCAAAGGGGGGCTATATTAGAGAGAGGGGGCTGAATAGTGCTTTTACGGTAATCAAAAACTTTGACGATTGGCAATAGTAGGGCCGGGTGCTCTTCACTGTAATGACTGCAAGTATTATTATAAGCCAGCTTTCAAAGAAAATGAAAGTTATATACTTGCTTACTAGTGCAATTGTCTGTAATTTGTAAATAATGTACTTAACGTACTGATTTAAGTAATGTATATGTAAGGCATTGTATAAATGTAATGTTATTATAATGTTGTTATGGGGGTGTTAATAATATTTTCTTATTAATCGAGTGGGAGCTCTGTATGAGGGAATCTTGACTGAGATCATCAGTACAGACCGAACGCAGTGAGTTCTGTACAGCTGAGACTGAGGTCAAGATTCCCCATACAGATCGACAAAACTCGGTTAATAAGATGTTTATTATATGGCAAAACCCAACACGAAATCAAATCAAACAATTTACAACCGCGTGGACTTGGGCAAACATGCATTTTGCTGGCTTTGTTTTTAGCTGGCGTTTTTTCTGCTGTCGTTAATTGTTTTTCTTAAATAAGGAACAAACCGCTATAGTTTTCTTTGTTTACAATTAAACAATTGACTAGAAAAAGTTGCGGCGTCACTGCCATGAGTTGCGGTCTAGACGCTGGTCTAGATGGGAGAATATTGACTGTGGTCAATATCCGTTTTACCCAATCAAATTGACGGATTCAGTAGCGTCCAGACCCCAAGGGGCTTGGCCATATAATAAACTGTAATATAAGCATCTTGTTGTCATGCAAGTGTTGTATGTGTTCACAGTAAATGTTGAGTTAATTATAACAAAAACTTTTTTAAACATTCTAACTATAACATTTTGAATATTTCTTGCAGGTTATGCCACCAAAAAAGATGGGACCATTGCTTCTCACATCCGCACTGCTCTGCGGTGCAAGATTGCAGGCCTCATCAGTTCACATGGGAAGTCGAAGCACACAATTAAGATAAGCTAGCTATAATTTAATTATAGGTTCCATTCTGATGTTTATCTCAAAATTTCATTGAAGTCACTTAAATAGGGGTAATTTCTTCCACGTACCCCTAAAATTGAAAAATTGGTGTGCTGTACATTTATTAGATTTTACTTCACTACATGTATGTTACAAGAGTGATAAGAAGTTGAAGCGAATTCCAGCAAGTTATATGTCCATAATTAGCTTCCATTTGTTGGCACGTTAGTGAATGGCTTGACTTAAAAAACCTTTGTCAGTCTCGATCTGTAAACCGATTGTCAAATATTGAGTAGACTTTCCCTTCGGAGAATAATATTAAACTTTAAGTTTAATAATTTCTTGCTGTTGATGTAACTTATTATGATATATTCAAACTTTTTTCAATAATAAAATGTCTAATTTACTGAGGCTGCCTGAAGACAGTTACTTCTCTAGCTAGATATATTTCAGATATATTTTGAATACAGTAAAAGGAAAGGTAAGTACTGGATATATTTTAGGTATATTTTGAATACTAAAAGCATGAGGATGAGTGATTGGATATATTTTGGATATATTTTTCTTACACCCAGTGTTGAGTTTTGTAAGGATATATTTAAGATATATTTTTGGTTCCAAAAGTAGTGTGTTTTAAATATATCTAATGCATACATAGATATATTTCAGATACATTGTTATACATACATTTTAGATATATTTTGAAATCTGAAATAGATATATCTAAAATACAACGGAATAATGCATGCAGTTTTAACTTTATTTAAGCTTATAAGCTTCTATTTTATATAAGCTTAAGTTTTCCTTTTCCTCCCAGAAACCAACTGATAAATAAGCGGTAAGCTTATCAGAGTTGACGAAATTTAACTTTTATCGTCTTTTCAGTCTGTTCTTTAATTTTCACATCAATTAAAAGTCCCCAGTAACGTATCTGACAAAAGTTGCCTCATTTTATAACAATGTTTATTAAATTTATTTTCCAAAAATACATGATTTCTGATACTCCAAACATATAGATCTATCAGCAGATCTATATAAACTATTCGATTTTTATTTCAATATTTACTTAAGCTTTTTAATCAGCTATTTGATCAGCAATAGGACAGAATATTTAATGTTCTCAATATTAAACAAATGCTGATCAAATACAATATTAATTAATTGGCATGCATCATTTATACTTACAGATAATATTAAACTGCCATTAAGCTTTGATGAGACTGAATATAAATTAAAGTACTCCAAACAGCATGAACTCTGTTATACTTGCTACATGGAAGTGATTATTTCCAAATATTTTGTAGAGATTTGTATAAAATATATTTAAAAGCATGGCCATCTATCTGATCATGCATGGGTGAAAACCAGTTCTCTTTTATAGAAGTAATTAATTACTTAAAGGGGCTATGTCATGCTATTTTCAGCAATTCTGTTACACACAAACTAGTCTTAAAATAGATTGCAACTACTAATTAAATCATGATTTAATTACTAGGAAGCAGCAAAGAAGTACGGATGGTCAGGACAAAATTGAAACGGATTGCAAAAAAGTCAAAAAGGTTAAATTGAAAAACAACGGCCCGATGTTTTTCAAGTTTAAGTCCATTTGTAAGAAACAAGAGGTATACATGTATAATGCTTAAATCATCAGTGTGTGTTATGAGAGTGAGATTCCATCTTTGAATTAATATTTCATTCACATGTAGTGAATAGCAAAAAATAGCATGACATTTCCCCTTCCTAAATACATCCATTACATTTGTAATTTACTGTTATCGATCATGGACTCTACATGTACATACTCTTAAACGACAATAACAGTTGACATAAATTACTTTAAAAAAATATTTACAATCTTATGTCAATCATTTACAATACCACATTAACTGCTTTTTTAAGCTGAATTTGTGAATTAGCAACCACCATTTTTCACTCAGACAATATTCAAAGCTCTGAATTCTTTGAAATAATTTAACAGTTATATTCCACCCAAGTAATTTGCACTAAATGAATTGAAGTGTTGAAAAACCTCTGGAATGTCTTTGATAGCCACAATATTAACTCATCTTCTTTGGCTGACAAAGAATGGGAAAGAATACAGCCATACTGTAAATGCTTATGGCTGTCAAAAATGGCACAAGCACCACTCTTCCAAACTAAAATTGCCACAGACCTCCCACCAGATACAAAGATGCCCACTGATTTCCTTTTCATGTTGACACGATCCCTCACATTTGAAATAACATCCTTAAAATCGTTACCTGTAATAAAAAAATCTTTGGGATCTTCATAGGATTGGAGATGAAGATCATCTCCAACAGAACTAAAAACATCTTCTACATCCTGCAGAAGAGAAAACACTCGTCAAAAATATTATTCCCCTCTGAAATACTTGATACCACATGGCTAAACCACATAACATCAAGAACTTTCTGAGGTTCACCCATTAACCCTGCAGAGGAGAACTTAAGCCCCATGATAAGGGCTATTAGAGTGCACGCTGAGCTGCCTTGCCTGCCCTGAAAAGTGCTTTGGGAAATATAGGCAGGGAAAATAAATTCCTTAACACCCCTATAACCATAAGGAACATAATGTGCAGTGATCTGCACATAGGGCTGCTGCTGATCTTTGTTTGATGGTGATACACTTGTAGGACCTGATATTAGAGCATCTTGGTCCCTGTAGCTTCTCTGGTCGTGGCTTGTAGCTCTGGCTGTAAGTTTTAGCTCTTGTCTCAACTGGATCCTCCCTAGAGAGGACCCATTAGTTCCCAGCACTTAACGAACCATGTGCTTGAAATTTAAGTGTACCAAACAGTGACTCCAGGGCGACTTATTGAGAGGCGCAGTGGTGTCAAAGTGTAGCCAGGAAAATTCTCAAAAAAGTAACTTGAGAATTGTTCAAATCCATAGACCATTACTCTTTGGAGGTCAAATGTCTAAAAACAAAGATATTGGAAAGGCAAAACTTTTAACAAAACATTAATCAGGTGTGACGTATTAGATTAAACGTTTTATCTTGAAAATATTACGGATATTGTAATTTGTATTGACCTACAATGTAGCTAATATTTCTTATTATGTACATGTGATATAATTTTATTGTAATTACCAGTAATGGTAATACATTATTATAATTTGCATAACTCCATGGAAGAGCACAGTGAATTGTGATTACACTAAATTGAAAGCAAGCAGATCTAGACTTCCAAACAATATATTATTTCTGTCTAGAATAAAGATTTTTTAATAAGGTGCAAAGCACCAAAAGTGGGGGAGGGTATAACTGGGCTGGTGCATTTCGATAAGGGATTTTGTGTCTGAAAGTGTCTGAAGTGCATATATAACCAATGAAAACAAATTCTTCACAGTCAGTTGAAATCAATAATTATCATTAACATATCTAAAGTTTCAGCGGTGAGCATACTGTGAGGACATAAAATACAACACATTGCTCTAAGGTGAGAAAAATGTGCAAATTTGTCTAGACTATGTACCTGCCATGCTAAGAACTTTGCTGCACGTGCTCTTTTGAATTCTCAACGTATTCTGCAATGGAATTACATGTAAAGGAGATAAGTGAGATGAAAGTTTCAATTTATTAAGCATTGATCATGATTAATCAAACTGCCCAGAATCATATATCCAATAAAAAAACTGCAGCATGAAACTGAAGTTAAATTAAATATTTAATTGTCTTATTATATCTATCTTAAAATACTGACAATCTTGAGAAATGGGCCCTTATTTCAAATTGAAGTTCTAGAGTGGGGATCACTGTGCACACCTTAAATTACATGTATAAGTATTAAATAATTTCAGACTGGTGCATAATTTTACATTAATATATACCACGTCATGACCAGTGAGTATTGCATTTCGCACGCTGAATGGCTACTCAAACTCTGATTTCCTTTGTTAACAGTATTCACCTCCGAGCAAAACCAAAATATAGTTTCCCATGAGTTTTTGCCTGCACTTTGTCACAAAATAAAGTAACTGCTGTTTGAAGCTCTCTATTCACTTGTTTGTGCGATATATATACTAAGACAATACATTAATATTCTTCACCTTAGTGTCAGTGAAAAGTGGTGGATATTTACCTCTATGCTTCGTGGCTTGGTAAATATCAACCACAGTATTCACCTCCACTTCAGTGGATTAATCTTATTGTTTTAACAAATTAAAATTTGTTAAATTATTAAGTTACAATTATTGTACTGTATGTAACTTACAGTTGAATCCAGATAACTAGACCCTTCAAGGGGAATCGAAAAAGGTTTGAGTTAGCGAGAGATTCGAGTTATCACGGGTTCAAGACAGTTATTGGGATTCAACTGCAGTATTCAAATGTACATATATTTTACAGTAAAATAACATTTGAAAATAATTTCAATAAATTATTCATTCAGGAATATACCTGAGTTGTGATGTTCATCTGCCCAATCCACAAAATATCTCCAGCCCAACTGTATGTTCTTTGATGCAGCTGACTCATTTGATCTTGCAAATACATGGCTCAGAATCCCCTTTTCAAACACAAGATGACAGGCTTGTAGATACCTTGCAGTTTCCTGCACAACTGCAGTTTCTACTGGGGGTAACTGACTTATACTTGCATGCTCTTCCAATGCAGCGATCATGTAACGCTGCTGTTAAACAAAGATGTAACAAGAAATTGCAATCATCACAAGAAATATTCATTCACACTGCTATAATGCAATATTATATTTGACAGAACTAAAAATGTAATGTGAAAATATAATTAAAATTAAATTGAAAAATCATCATACATGTAATGCTAGTGCTGACATTATATTAAACTCCTTTGCCTGGGCAGTTTTGATTCAAGACCAACTTTCATTGGTAATATTACATTTTGATAGGCGTGCCCGGTTTAAACTCAGGTAATAAATTTTTAAAGATTATGTGAAACACAGTACATTAGTTCATGTACGTACTTATTGCAAAATTATTGCACACCATCATTGATTATGCTGTACGGTCCCCACTTACGTATACCTTACTTAACCTAAACCAATCAGGTAACAATTTTGCAGCATTTTCTTATCAAATTCTCTTTGGAGACAAACTTTAAATTCAGTAATTAAAACTATGCAAGGGGGTGTCATTATATTAAACGTAAGACAAAATCAATTTTCATTGACTCACCTGCATAATCTTTGCAGGCATTACATTATATTCAGTCTTGTCCAGCAGTCCCGTTCAACATAGCTATACCTCAGACCAGGTACGCGCCTACCCAGCCCCTTTTTAGCCCTCTCCTGGTCCCTATGGTATTGATCAATTATTGGTTGCCAGCCAAAAGTTGTACCTCCTTTTTCAAAAGCCTTTTTCCCTCCTTTTCTTGAACTGTACAAAGCTGCAATGAGGTTCTTTAACTATAATATACAGAGAACAAAAATCAAAACAGTATCCAAAGTTGTGTTAACCATATTTAATTAAAGGGCCAGGTGAAAAAATGAATAATTTACATACAAACCGAACATTAAAATGATCTTTAAATCCACATGTCAATTTCCAATTGGCTTATAATGGGTTAAGTTAATGGTACCAGATAGACAATCCAATACAAATATATGATAATATTGAGGAATGTAATTATCAATTTCTTAAATATTAGCATGATAAACTTAACGTGTATTTAGAGGCTATACATTAATAATTAACAGGGGTATCAAAATTTAAAAATTAAAAAAAAAAAATTAAGTTAATGCATTTGATAATCTTAATAATTTCAGATAAATATTTGATTACATGTAATAATAGTAAACATTACGAAATTTTATCCTTTTCCATGTTTAAAAACAAAACACTGAGAAAGAGTCTAACGTTGTAAGTTTGTAACTTTACAATAAAGTATTGCATTAATACCTGGTGAGCAGGACATATCATGAGGCCTTGTACTGAACGGGTTGATGAATCTGGCCTTGAAACTGTATGGTTCATCACCACTGTTTTCCACTGGAAGCTGCTCATTAGCATAGCCACACAGCCTCTTAAAAAGGGCTAAGTTGCATGAAGCCCCATCACCCACCAATAACACCACATGGAACAAATACTTCTCAAGGGAGCTGATCACTTTGAATAGGATGTCGTGGAGAAACTTCCCATCCAGTGGCACTTCACGAAGAAAGTAGGGGCCAGCAAACTCAAAGCCAGATGTCATATCCCTCCAATATGTTTGCAATACATAGCTTGCTTTGCGGCCACTGCCTCCTTCTGAAGGACAACTGAATGACTCGTAGACATCATGAAGGCAAGACCATTCATTTTCACTCATTGCATAACCAATGGCCACACCATCTGTACAACGGATCTGGATCTTACTCTGTACCTACAAGGTCAAAGTGAGTTAAATGTTTATAAATAATAAAGATCTCGCTTAGCGGTTGCAAGATTAGGAATTTTAACTTTGAGCCTCATAAATTTTAACAGGTATTAATTTCACTAAACTGCATGTGTTTCCTTTAGTAAAGCCGCTCTGATCTCGGACCAAACTGGCCCACACTGCAGAGGCTTATCCGGCCGGTTTCCGTAACAAATTGAAGCCGACTAGGAGTATTGCTACAGTCCCCCTGGATGGGATGCTTAGAGACAGTAAGTCCATCGCAGGTTATACCAGCATTTTGTCACTGGTACCCATTTATACTGCATAGTTTGATGTTTTCAGGCACGTAGGGCAAGCTGTATATTTTAATCATAATTTACACATATTACCTTTGTTTCATCAAAAAGAAGTTCTCCAACTCCAAGTGGCTCAGGTCTGCCACTAAGGACCATACTGGTTTTGAATTTCTCAAACAGGTTGACTTGTTCAGAAAGCCTTTCTTCATGGATACCTTCTTCCACAGTTTTTGTAGCCATTACCTCTCCAATGACCTCCTGCATGGGAGTTGAAGGAATATCGAGCTGCTTGAGATCATCAAACAAGACTGCGAGACCTAGCATAGATGGCTAGAGCCACTCACCAAGATGCCTGAGTCCAACGATTTGAGCGTCAGTAGCCATTTCCTGTGTAAAAAATATACGCTTGATTTAAAAAAAAATATGATGTGTACAATAGATATGTGCTTCCCAGGGTATTTAACAATATTATTCGCCGAAGGCGAAGTGAATATTGGTGAATATTCCCCGAGACGAAGTCAAGGGGAATATTCACCAATATTCACGATCCTGAGACAAAATTGAACTTTGCGGCATTTCCAAATAAGGTAGAGAGGGTATATTGCCTCTAATACCATGAGTAGGGAACCATCAAATTGCTCGAAAATGCATTACTATGGTTAGTATATTATATCAATATAATAGATACCATTAGACAGGTTTAATTGAAATAAGGATTTTTTATTTTTTAAAACTATTACACAATGTATATATCTGAGTCCCATTTCAAAAAATCAGTTAAATAAATTTAAAATAAACTTGATACTTATTCGTCAGTCAATTCCAGCAGTGACACGACCCCTCCTCCCCCTTCCTCCACTTAAGGCATAAGCATTTTTTTGGAAAAAGTAGCAACAATCACACGATCGGACGCAAAAAAGAAGGCAAATGCCCCACACCCAGGTTCATACATGTACCTACATGTACATGTAGGGTCAAAATTTACTTCTCAGGAGGTTTAAAATAAATGCAAAGATTCAAAACAAGGAGAAATACAGTCAAACCCCTATTAAGCGGCCACCCTCGGGTTTTGCTGCTTAATACGGGTTGATATTGGGACTTTGATAGCCGGCCGCTTAATAGGGATTGGCCGCTTAATAGGGGTTAGACTGTATATAGCTATTTGTCTTTTATAGCTATTCCACAACAACCCCCTTCGTTCTTGATGGGTGGGCTTAACTGCCCACATAATGGGCTGAGATAAAACTACTTATGTCCACTATTACAGCTGTTCAAACGGCCCTGGGGATGAGTACTGCTGGAATTGACTGACACATTATTTTGAATGGCAGGGGCGGGCTAAAGTACAGGTCACATTTCACAGGTCAGAGTCACAGGTCACCCTAAGGTTAGCCCTAACCAACTCTAAAGCTAATCCTAGCCCTAACCCTAACATTAGGGTTTAGCCTTAGTGATTAGGGTTAGGATTAGCTTATAAGGTGGGGGCCCAAAAAAATTTTGGGGTGGAGGGTGGAGCCACGAAAACTTTTCGGCCGTTCGGGCCTTAGATTTTCAAGGGGGCTCCCCAACATCCGCCACTGAGGACTCCTTACATGTACGATGAACAATAATAATGATTTTGACTTGCCATTCTTTCTCTGATCGTGAAGAAATTTATCTTTGTCTGCGTTCCAGACTTCTCGTAATAACGTGCCTGAGCCCTTCTTCACGTTTCTGCCTCCTTTACGCATCTTTCTAATTCTTTTAATCCCCTTCGTAGTGTTGTCAATGCGGTTCATCAACAGTGCCAAGTCGGAACTATGTGCATTCCGATAGCAGCACCGAGAACTTTTTAGTACAGGATGTACTTTTGTGATGATCAGAGTGGGGTCGTTCACGATAACCCGCTAAAGGGCTAAACCGCTAATTCGCTAAGGTGTAAACTTTGATAATCAATTAATTAATTAATATTAATTAATAACTCTTGCGTGGGGCACGCGTGTACACCACGCAAAACGTGGGTTATCTATCTGCGTTATTATTACTAGTATTTAGCAATATATATTTGTTTCAGGCAACACTTTGCTCTCCTTGTGGTAGCTTTCTTTCTAGAATAAGGTGCTTACATGTAAATTTACCGTTTTACGCATGCGCTGAAGCTCTGTAGTGCGTTACTAACAACAAGTACAATGTAAAAGAGCTTTGAGGTAGATAGAAAAACAGTTTGGTATTGAAGAAAGTAAGTTATCGTTTCTCTCCGGTCCTCCAGTGAGCAGTTCAAACAGGAAAAAATAGTTCAAACTATCCACATTTGCTCGAGATTTTCCACAGATTTTAGCATAAAATGTTTTAAAAGTTCTCACCTCTCAAATATTACTGCAGATTTCGTGACGCCTAGTTTTAATTAAATTAGACTGCGAGCGCCTCTGATTTCACGGGAGAGAATTTTCGGTTAAGCCAGCGCTGTTTATAATTTTTGGCATGCGCCATTAATAAGTAGCTCTCCAAAAAAAATTCCAAACTATCTATATTTTCCGAGATTTTCCACAGGTTGTGGAAGAAAATGTTTCAAAACTTCTCACTTCTCAACAAAAGTCCGTGACGCCCAAGTAAAACCGCAAATTAATTAAATTAGACTTTGAGGCACCTCTAATTTTCACGGGAGAGAATTTTCCATTTCTCCAAGGAAACGAAAATTAGTTGGAGAAATCGGCGGTTCGAAATATCGGGGTTAAGATTACAGTGAAACAAATCCAAAAGAAATGACTTTTGGTTCGAGCTTATCGGGATGTTTGTACGAAAAACGAAAGCATCATGTTACATTCCTGTGTACGGAAAACAAAAGTATCATGTTACATTCCTGTGTAAGAAAAACAAAAGTATCATGTTTGCTATTTTAAAACAGGGGTAAGTAAGAATGTGGGTTCTAAATAATTATTGTTATTGTTTTGTCTTCTCGATTCAGAATTATTTTTATCCGATTCAAAGCATTTGTTTTAATTCCATCGGTTATTTCGATGTTTACGTTCACCGCTCGATTTAGAAATTTATTTGTTTGGTCCTTTGGTTAAGTCAACAAATGTAATTATATTAAAGCTAAAGCCAATGAAATTCACCTGTTCCCACGGCTCACATTTCACCAAAACGCTAGCCAAGAAACCCAAGACGAGTAGAACGCCACAATGCACGGAAAGTGAGTTGAATATTGCTTTACGAATAAAATTGCCTAAATTCGAAACAAAGAGTTCGTTAAAATACAATTGCTCTGTCTTGTAAAACCTGTTTCATTTGTGGTATTTTGCTAAACTGGTTGCTAAGTGAAACTTTTGTTTTTAACATCAGATGGCCCCCCTGAAAAAAATAATTGTTTTTCTTCAAGATAATTTGAAGTGTTTTGAAGTAATTTTTATGTGTAGTGTACTGCTGTATTGAATGTTTTTTAAATTCAAGCACTTTAGTATATGAATACTAAACTAATGCTTTTTTTGTATGCCTGGGTCAAAAAAGGTCTCATCAACAAAATTTACATGTGATATTTGAAGCAGACCTTGACAGGAAACGCTTTTTCGATAACAAAGGTGTAAAATTCACTAGTTTACCACCCATTTTAAAATGTTATCCCTGAATATTTCTTGGCTTAAACAAGAACTAAAAGGCGTGAATGTTTTAAATTTGAAATAAAGTATTTTTTCTTGACGTTGTCCCGTGTACACATGTGTAACATGCACATGTTTCGTTTTCAGCTGTCGACGCATTCTTAATCTGTTTTCTCTGTCTAGTAGCAAATATAGGGAAGAAGTATGTAACGACTTGATCAGACCCATATTTTTGTAAGCAATGGGTTTTTGTACTCTCGCCCACCACCTTAGGTTGAGATATGGAATGAAGTAGAGGAAGGGGTAGGGGGGCTGACAGCTTACATGACCACCTACTAGTATATTGATGGCGGGGGGAGAGGGGGTGTCCATTAATTACATCCTGTACTACTCC
>MU827858.1:99833-117619 GCA_029204205.1 Desmophyllum pertusum | reverse complement strand
ATTATTATTATTATTATTACAAGTGGAACCGGAATAAAAGCAATATATAATTTAATTGTCATAATAGTAAAATGGTAAATATGATACCACCTACTGGCCTATATATTTTAAGTTTTAGTGGGTTTAGAAATTGCGAAAATCATTGCAAATTTGTTAGTAAAATATCGGCCCTAAGTCGGACCCTCAGTCTGTTACTGTATAGGACCTCGTTGCACTCGATCTGTACTGTCAAGATTCTCCCAGTATGGCTCTCGCGCTTGGTTAGATAATAAGATATATGTATTTATCATAGATACAACACCAATTGACAGTATTCTTTGTATAGCACAAACACAACAATGCACCCTCGACAGACAAAAACCGCCTGAGTTTAAAATTGTGTATATCAAAATCCCCAGTAATGCAATTTGTAAAATTCATAGGTCAGAGCAATATGTAAATAGCTCAGAATAGTGGATTCACAAAGCCTCATATGAGAGGTACATGAGAGCTTCCTGTGTCACAGTTTAATTCAATGAACCAATGGTTTCACATGAAGCTACTCGGAAACTTACATGTGCCTAATGTATTTCAGTATCAGTGAATATGAATTATGGTGATGTCCAAAAATTCCTGGAACAAAAAATATACTAAAGAACACCAGTGAAGGTGCACTTCAAATTGTTTAACTCTGAAAATATGGTAGCAGTATTAGATAGGGAACAGTAACCGCGACACTGTTTAATTATCATGTTGTGACTAATATGTAATTTTTACATTACAACATTTTTTTGTTTTCCTTTTCTCTTGAATTTAATGTCATTAGCTAGCACTGTCATTACTGTACCATGCTCTAAAACAAAATAAAGACGAAAGGAAATAAATCTCACATCATAAAATACATTTTAACCAAAATTAATTAATGTACATGTATTTTTGAAAATAAATTTGGAATGGTCTGAATTTTAACAGGCCGATGAATTGACATAAGAGTCCGACCTGGTGTGAATCAGACCAAAGTATATGTATTTTCCAACAAAGGCTTGACTTTTCATACCATGCTCAATTACACATGCATGTACATGTACATGTATATTTATTAAAGGGGCAAAACACACTAACAGCATGTGCTAACATTTTAAACATTCAATATTAAAATCACACTGGATCGGATTCAATGAAATCTAAATACAGCAAACAACCACCACATTTCAAAAATCTTTCTTCAAATATTTATTTGGTCCTTTTTGTTCTGGCCACAATTTTTTTTAGTGTCATGATTAACTGCAACACCATCAATCAAGTGTCACCCTCTGAATTAGTAAAACAAACAATTTTATATATTATATAGATTATAAATTATTTCAAACCAATATCAATTTAATTTATTCTCCTGACATCACAAGTGCCGCCTGATATTACAATGGTTTTGAAGTACAAATCTGAAGAGAAAACAAAGCAGAGAATGTAATTAACCATCAGGTCAGCTGGAGGAGAGAGGGCTTAAGTGGTAGACCAGTATACTGGTACCCAGTATTAACCCACCTCAGAAGAGAACATATAATTAATTATTATGCTCTAGATCAAGGATAATTAATGAAAGGGATTTTCAACTTTTAAATAGATATCTATTTACTATGCTTTATTCTTTTATATACACCTAAAAAGGTTTGAGACGCAACTCCCTTCCCCCATTTCCCCAAAAGAAGCCCACCAAAAAAAAACCTTTTGAACAAATAACAGATATTTAGCCCACGTACAGCTTATATAATATATAATAACTTTACAGTACACTCCCCTAAATGATAAATATAGCTCTGAAGACTTCAAAGTGAATTTTATGGGTGTATGTAAAACCAAAAAGACTCCCGAAACACCCCAGAACACTCTGAAAACACCCAAAAATTACAAATACGAAGAAAATTAAAAATATGAAAAAAGGAAATGAAAATAAATAAGATATTATATGGCTGAAGTGGTCCAAAAGGGGAAATGGAACATGGGCAGTGGTCTGAAATTTGCATTTAGTATATTTTTGGTGGCGGAAGATGCGGTGGCCTAATGGAGTAATGGTTAGCATGCTGGACTCAGGACTGAGTGGTCTGGGTTTGAGCCCTGGCTGGGGTCAATGTGTTGTGTTCTTGGGAAAGATACTTTACTCTCAGTGCCTCTCTCCACCCAGGAGTATAAATGAGTACCGGCGACAAAATGCTCCAGGGTGGACTAACTTGCGATGGACTATCATCCCAACCAAGGGGGTTAAGGAATACTCCTAGTTGCTTCATGCTACAGAAACTGGGATTAAGGCTCCAGCTCCGGCAGTTGTGGGCCACTACGCTCATGAAGACTTTACCTGTTTATATGTTTGGTGTTCCTGGGTGTTCCGGGGGTGTTGACCAGGGTCACTGTTCTTGGTTTAACATACACCCAAATTTTAATCAATACTGTTAATGAGATAATAAAATTGCATGCGTTTAAACACGGAGCAAGCCTATCAGTCGAGGCTGTGGAGTTCAGCCTGCCAATCACAATGGTCTGATTTGATTGGTTAATTCACCCAGGTATAATTATGTGCAATTATTCAGTATTGTCCAAGTTGTTTGCACAATCACAAAGCTTGTAATTCTGAATAATTTTGCAAATCCCGTCGAAGTCATCTTCACGAGACTCGTTCAAGTTCTCGACAAACTCAGATAAATGGAAACAGGTGGCTCTTTGGTCGCAGGCTTGAGCTTTGTAGCAATTTTAGCTAGCCGCAAAATTTGGACTGTACTGTACATGTCGAAATGGGTGAAGGGAATTTATTGTTTGCATTCAGTTCCTCCAAACAGTGAATAGATATATTTGTTTTGCGCTCAATATTTATTATTATAGCTTGTTGTGTTTGACATAAATCAATTAGTTGTTTGGATAAACCAACCCCAACTTTTCTTGACCGTTGTTGTGCGACGTTTCAGCTTTCCCCACATGCCATTAATGATAAAAATAGCCAACAAAGTGCTTCAGACGGGGCGTGTCCTTTCCTTTTATAGGCTCGCTCTGTGTTTAAAAGATATACGGTATCCCTTCAATTTATGCTCTTCACTCTCACCTGTAAAATCCACTGTCTACTGACTACAATCAATATGTTTATTATAAGACCATGACCTCCATCTATGAAAAAGATGAAACAGAAAACAAATTATAAATACTACATTGGGCATGGGAAATTCCTTAGTACTCCTATCATCCTGAGTCTCCTACGCAGCCGTTATTTGTGTCGTCACGCAGCGCTTCTCCCCACTAACGGCTGCTCTAGCCTGAACCACATTCCTTTCCTTTTGTTTGACCGCAGCAACTTTGACACCTATCGGCAAAAACGTGACTGTTACCGTTTGCCGAAAATCTTTTTCAACATTAATTTTTAATATCATTCATTTGTCTTCAGTTAAACCATGTTTTATTTTGATGTCTGGTGTGCGTCAAATTTAAAAGGCAGCATACTGGCATTCGCTTGACGTTTCCGACGCTAAGGTCACGATAAGACACAATCTATTATTGGTGTATTGGCGTGAGCAAGTTCCGAAAAATGGCACTGCAAGACAGCAACTGTGATTGGCTTAAATCGGGAAAGGATGTGATTCGGATTTGAGCAGCCGTTAGTGGGGAGAAGAGTTGGGTGACGACACAAATAATGGCTGCGTAGGAGACTACTGTCATCCCAGTTCATCTAAATATACCTGATTAAATAGACAGCTAGATTTTTACTTTCATTTTACTGAAACAATTTTCAGTTGCTAACAAAATAAACTTAAGTTAAACTTAATATTGCCAATTATTTTTTTATAATATTATACACTGCACCATAGCGTCTGTATTTATATTGTTTGTGATCAGAAAACTGAAGTTGTGTGACGCGTGACAAAAAGTGAAAAGTACAATGTTTACAAATGCTTTACTCTTCTGATTGGCGTTAAAACCTCGAATTGTAATATATATATATAGTCTATTTTAATACACAACAGCTCTTCTGTCCAAAATTTAAATAAAATTTATTAAAACTAGGGGTACCATATTGGAAGTGAAGTGCTGCCACATTTGTAATTTCATTATCATCGTTTGGTTTTATAAAACAATGTCACGCAAGATCCTTTCGTGCATTTGCGTCTCAAATAACCTTATACTAACAAAGCGCAAAACCAACATCTGGTAGTGACAGACACATTTGTTACAATGTCACAGATTTAGGACTACTTCCAAATATTTAATTTTCGAGGAATTCAAGTAAACCAATTGTGAACACAATGCAACGTGTCCAAATATTTAATGTCGATGTGATTGAAGTAAACCAATTTACCGGCGGTCAAGTCCGTCTGCGACGCAGGCTAGGCGTGCGTGAAATTGTAGAAAAAAGGAGCACGTGACTCGGATCTCACAAGGGTCAGTTCATATGTTTGCTTGAAACATAACAGGGCGGCTTGTAATAAACAATGTCACGCAAGATCCTTTCGTGCAAGAGCGTGTGCAACAGCGTCTCAAAACAGCCGAAATCGGCAACAATCAAGCATCAGAGCGTCTCAAACAGCGTCTCCTCGAGCGCGCAAAAGAAATCCCGAAAACAACAATCGTCTCTTCTCGTGCAAATTCAAGCGTGCAATAGTCGTCACAAATCAGACTTTTCACGCGGAGGGCCTGGGTACTGCTAACAAACATCTTACCGTCAGACGGAAATCCTGAAATCGAAACTCAGGACAGAAATAGGAGGCTGCCCTGTGCGGGCAACAACAAACCGCAGAATATTTTTCATAAAAATTGAAGGGCCACAATTTTTTGTAATGATTTATAGCAAGCAAACATTATATTTAAATGTTGTTCAGCACACAGATTTGACAGCATAGAAACATAAAATCGCCGGCCTGCATTCAAATATATTAATATTTTAATTTCCCAGGACAAGAAACAATATGGCAAGCAAAACATCGTATCGAAACGAGAAGAGATAACAACTCACTAGGCACCTTTCCAGTATTTCAGTAAAGCTGGAAGATTTCGAACTATTTTAGCCTAAAGAAAAGCTTGTGAAATCGTTTGTTTGTTTATTGAGCTCAGCTTTGGGACTGGGATTTTTAATTCAAAGATGCACAAATGTGCAGTTACGATTTAATATTATTATACTTCGCAAGCAATCCTGACACTGTTAGAAACATAAAATCGCCTAGATTCCAAATGAAGAAATTCAATTTCCCTCTGTACATTTTATTTTCGCTAAGGAACGAGAATACATGGCAAGCGAGATATCGTATCGAAAAGTGAAGAGAAAAACTATAAGCTAAGCTTAATAATTCACTAGTAATTTCAGCGCAGTCGGAAAGCCGTTTCATAGATTTCGTACTATAATCAAAGCACTGTTTGGAATTAAGGTAAGCCAGCAATTTTCATCATGTAAAACTTACGTCAAAACAGGCGTGTTTTCCATATTTTCAATTACCGAGCTCAGTCCTTTTAATTATCGGACTGGGATTCCTGCTCGTTCTTTCTCAAGTTCCTTCTTGTTTCACGTTTCGTTTCTAAACTGAAAACAATGCCAAACAGGTCTGTGGTAAGTTAACGATTAAATACGTAAACAAAGGTGCAAAACTTTCTACCACGCCTAGCAGCAGAAAATTTAAATAAGCTCAAGCTTATAAACCGAATTGAACGGAAAATTAACCTTACCGCTAGCGTCGCTAAGCTATTATACGCTCGCCTGCCAAATATAAAATAAAACTCAAGAACACTTAGCTTTCTTTTGGCCAACAGTCGACTACTTGAATCTGCACTTTGTCTGCTACCCGAAGGACTTTCTTCGCTCTTAAGCAGCATAAGATGCTAGAAAGCGAAGGAAAATTTCTTGAGTCGACAAAACACTTTCTTTAGATCAAGAACTAGCGAAAAAATCCGGCGAAAACACGCCACTGAGCTGACGCGACCGGACGCGGGTCGGCAACCCGGTAAAATGGCGGCAAAACACAGCCTCATTTTCATGCATAGTAGTCACCAGGCTCCAGGGAACAACTTATTACAGCCTTAAAACAAATGACGGAAATTTAATTTTGGCAAACAGACAACTGAGTTGAAAAGAGGATGCTCTAAACCCTCTCATAAATTTCTCCTTTTGGTTTTAAATTAATAAGTGGCCGATTTAGCGCCAACAGGAAAATGATCAAACGCTGCTCATGCGCGGCTCTTCCCTGATATTTAAAAGAAAAAATAATAATCGCCCTTTTTGATAAACTTTACTTCAATATCTAACACTCACAGGAATAAGGCGCTGTTTTATTGAGCATAATGTACTTTTAAAGCAATTTGAAATATTCAAAGCGATCTGGTCACGTGACTGATGACGTCACGTAAGATACGTGTTCAAAAACGTGTTCTTCACATAAATATCTATCCACATGTAGATTTTGTTGCTATGCGCCTTACATTTCGTGAGATATAGCTGAACAAATTTTCCACACATTTTTACACTCGTGTATAGCCCCCTTAAATTTAAAATGCCAGAATATTAATGGCCATTTCAAAATTCCCCATATCAATGTCTTGCTGAAAATATTGATTACTTTTCAATTGATAGAGACCTGTTCTCACAGTAAACAAAAACGCACTTTCGGGCGTGGTCACGTGACTAATGACGTCATCACACTAAGGCTTTGGATATAGAGTTATTTTTATGGTAAGTGCTATTACCTTGTGGTGCTTCACCCTTCTGGGCCGTCAATTGACAAAGTTATTTGACATTGAAAAAATTTTTTTTTTCCAGTTGCACAAGGACTCTGGGAAAGGTTCTTATTATAATTATATATTGCTTTGTATAATTATTATTTACAAGTTGGAACCGCTGAGGTAAGGTATAATTTTAGCCTGAATGTGAGTACTTTTTAACTTTATTTGGTCAAACACGGCGGGAAGTTTTGATGTATCGTTTAATAAGGGAACGGGGGAATCAAAAGGCTTCCTTTGCCGTAAACTTTGGTACCGTATCACTGCCCAGCTTATGAAGCTGGGCTTATACAACTTCGTAAGGTTTTGGATGGGCTTATGAGCGGGGGAGGGGGGGGGGGGGTAGGGAGGTTATAAACGAATAACAAACGTTTCCGAACAATCTACAGCAGTGTTGATCGAAATACTTTTTCCATTTTTAATACTGTTTTTTAATTAAGCTTTAAAACGTGTTCTGTGAGAGTGCTTAATTTAAGGTACAAGGAAACTAGAGGGGGTCTTATTCCGGGGGGGGGGGGGGGCTTTATAAGCGGCAGTAGGATCCGATTGTATTTTCAGAGATGCGGCCAAATCCTACGAATTAAATTACGGGAAAATAATTGAAGAAAGGAAGAAAAAGGAAATTACTTAAATATACACAAATGAAAAAGAAGAAAAAGATTGTTCCTTGCCGGGGTTTACGAACGCAGCGCCTAATACACGTGCGGTGTGGTGGATATTCCGAGTCCAAAAATACTACCCCCGTGCGCCACACAACGGAAAGTATACAGTTCTATGGTGTAAATTTTCGCGAAAAAATTTTTAGTAGAAAGATGCGTTCCACTTACTAATTCCTACAAAAAAAACTACATAAACTCCTTTACGCACCCCTAAACAGAAATACGCCAGTCAGTTTACAACAACCCACATCAATTCGTTATTATAAAACTTATTTATCACCTGTAATTATTATTTAATTTTTCTTTGATTTTTTGATTTTTTTTTTCGTCGGGGGGGAGGTGGGGGGGGGGGGGGGGGGGGGGTGGGGGTGGGGGGGGGGGGGGGGGGGGGGGGGGGGGGGGGGGGGGGGGGGGGGGGGGGGGGGGGGGGGGGGGGCGGTTTTTGCCTGTCTTACGGATATTTTCAATTCCTAACTTCAGTATAAAATACATTGACACGGTCAGTTTTGTTTGTACTTGTAAATAATACAATCGCCACTAGCGGGGACAGGAATTAGACTGCAAAACAGTCCGTATTTTCGCGCGAGAGTGTCGGGCTGAACGCGGCCGAAGGATCTGCGAACGAGCGCGAAAATTACGAGTGGGATTATCGTCCGTCTTCGCGCCTCTCAATTCGCGCGTCGCGCACAATATCCCGAGAAAAAGAAAGACTGTTTTGCAGTCTAGGACAGGATCGGGTCTTCACCTGATTTTACCCCGGGATATTTGGGCCCAAAGGAGATTTTAAGGGGGTTGAGGGTGCAGGCAATAACAAATATCGCCTTTATTTCAATGGCTGAGGCTTGACGCAAATCAATTATAACAAATATCAAACGCTTTATTATTTCCACCGACATCATTTTGTTTGTATAAAACTATTTGACCTATACTTCTATCCATTCAGGAAGGCAGTCACGAACCCAACGGCCAAAAACGCAACGAATCTACCATTCCCCACAGTGAACGCACCACGCACGCGGGGTGCGTTTACGGACGTAATTGAGAAGGGAATTTGAGGGAATACATGTAATTACACAACAACAACATCATTGAATTTCTGGAATAATGAAACGCGTTTTCTGACGAAGGGGTAAAAGATTGAAGTATCTTCATTTGTCAAATGAGTATTTTGAGATATTCCAATTTGGTATCATTTCCACATCCTAGTTAGTTTTTTCTTCGAGTATCTCCCTAAATGGGCTCTATTTCCAGCCGTTTTTGGGAGTCCGGTTGCATCCTCCCAAACGAACGGCGTGGATGGTTTCGAGGATGATCCTTCTCGCTTGTCTGTTACGTCGCATACGCTTTTTATGCAAATTACGCGAGAAGGCGCGGGGGAAAAAATGGCGTGGGTAATGGCGCCAGGTTGTTACATGCAACACAAGTACGGACCAATCACAGACAATCCTCGGGCAGGCTTGTCTGTGATTGGTGGAAAATACAATGGGAAGACCTTCACATCACAGAGGTTAAACGCAAAAATTTAACGCCACTTCCGGTTTTCGTTGCCTTGACTTTTCCAAGAGTATGACGCGTAATACCGTGCGCTTTTATAAACGGGGTCTCCACCTGGCGATGACTAACCGCTAACCGAGGACTCTGGGTAAGATTGCTTCAAACAGCAAAACCGGAAGTGGCGTTTTAAAGCGGTCAAACGCAGAAATTTAAAAATATCTGCGTTTGACCGCTGTAAAGGTGAGGGACGAGGGCTCACAAAACAAGCCTGAACCTGAACCGTATAAACCGTAACAAAGTTTAGTGAAGATGTCAAATTTGACCTAACACAATGCAACACACAAGTTTATTATGCAGCTGATCCATCTGGTCCTATCCATAGTAGTGTCACCACCCCGTGTGGCACTCGTCTCCAGAAATTCATCAACTCTTCCGCGAAATGAAGATAAGGTAGACTCCTGGAGCAAAGTCACACTGGTCGACGCTAGTTTCTTCTGGAATGGGCTACCAGCCTGTTTTAAGAGCTGACTTGAGTGAACTCTCTGGGACGCACCAGGAATGTTGCGAAGCCAGGGATGAGTAGTGCGCAGTTGCCGATCGAGAGTCACACAAGGTAGGCATTCCTACTGCAAACGCGACAGCATTTCGACATTGCAAACAAAGCACGAGAAACAGCCCAAGAACCTCCAACACCCAGTGTTGCAGGACAGCATATGAAGAGCATGCCGTTTCACGGCCAGATCAAGCACTTAAAAACTTCTTTCAAATTCTTCTTTTCTTCCTCGGTGCGTCAGCATGTTCAGAATCTTATCCAACTTGAGCTTCTGCAACTTTGGCGCTCTTTGTGTGCTATCAGTACTGGTGCTATTCAGTGGAACATGAAGAGCAAACTTGGGTGCAATGTTGCCAGTCCAGGTGAAGGCGAAAAGTCAAACATCATCGTCATCCTATTCGTTCGGTGTAGAAGCCGCTAAATCTGCCTTGATGCGAGCTCCAAACACTGAGGCTTCCAGTCAGCGAAGTTCTTTATATAAAAAACTCGAAAGACTTGCTGTGTCGCCCAGAATGTGGTTACCTCCAAAGAAAAGAGATTCCTCGAACCTTGATGTTTCTCACAATTGCAAGTTAAATTGAATATATCGAAAGTACATGTAAAGGTGCAAGAAAATAATATGATAATATTACGATAGATGGGCATTTTGGGACCTGTGCTAAACACCACGAAAACTGCCACATTGTTGAGTAATGGTTTATATATTTTGCTATGCTTGATTATCAACTCAGAGTTGATAAAGGTAAATTATTAAACGCAGCTAGCGAATTTCTAAAAAGACTGACGTTATATATTTTGCTGGTTTGGAGAAGCGTTGCGTGACGACACAAATAACGGCGACTAGCCATAAGTGAAAACCAAGGGGCTATACTGACTATGAAGTCGCGATCTTAGATAAGTATTCTAAATAAAATTAAAGGACTACTAACCCAAAAAACTGTAAGGCCGCTTGTAGATCCACCCTTTTAATATGTACTAAGTGATATTAGCGCGAAGAGTGTCTTCCTCGCCAGTTGATTTGTTCGACATAATAAATCCCGTGCAGAATTTGCATTCGGCATGACGAGATAGTAAACGCCCCAGTATTAAAGCTTTCGACGAAGCCTCCAAGCCTATCACCTCAAATGGTTATTGGATGTTATTTCTTCGTGTGTTTTTTTTTTTTTTTTCTTTTATACTGGCTCAGTCAGTAAATTCATGATACTCGCAGCGAATGAATGATACATGTCTTGTGTGCGGCCCCAAATTTTCCGTGAATTTCGGTTATTGAAAAATTATAAGCAAAATTCTATTATATACACCACCACAGTAAAAGCGATTTTTTTTTTTTTTTATCGTGCCTAAAGCTAGGACTTAACAAAAGACTATATTTTTCGATAGCAACAAAAGAAGCCTGTGAAAATTTACTACCTGCCAAGGAGCCAAGAGTGTAGGACCATTTTTAATTATTCATTATGTCCGTGCATTCTCAGTTTCTTGGAAAAGTCAACCCAAAATTCCGCGGAAAATTCAGACGTAGCAACAGACAATCCCCCACCATTTACCCACCCATTCCGCGAACTCGTAACCATAGTGGGATCGTTCACTTCGCTACGAGGATCTTTAAGGCCCGTTACACATGCGATTTTTGATGCGATTTAGCTGCGATTTATCGCGGCAAAGTGTAAACTACACTGCGATTTCACGGCATTTTTTATGGCGAGTTGTAGGAGATGTATCGAAGCTTTTTAGTCACAAAATCGCCGATAATTCCCCCTCCCCCCCCCCCCCCTTCGACCATCATTCAAAAAAACATTCGAGCAAGTTCGAAACAGCGGTGCCCCGTGGACAAATCGCATACAAAATCGCCATGAAATCGCATATCAAAATATCGCCCCATGTGTAAACGGGCCTATTACTCAAGAGAGCCAGTACAACTGGAAATAAAACCACCAACCATTTTATAGGTATAGCTTTCGGAGGCTGTGAAACGGCTCGGGCGTTCATCTACATGTCCGTATGCCGAATGCCAAATTCTGCCTGGGATTATTATGCCAATAGCAGTATAAGGGGTTGGGATCTACAAGCAGGCCTTTACAGTTTTTTTTGGGTAGAAAAACTTTTATTTTATTGGGAATACTTAATATCTAAGATCGCGAGCACATGTTTATAGTCAATGTTTCACTATTCTTTTTTTTTGCTCGTCACGCAACGTTTCTCCCAAAATATATAAAAACTTGAAGGGGGACTCACTGTTTGATCGCCACTCACATCTTTAGCTTTATTTCCATCGGAAAATTATATCAGCAAAAATATAACCATTACAAAAAATTTAGACTGCGAGACAGTCTCTATTTGTCGCTAAAGTCCGTGAAGGCGCGCGCCACTCGTAAATCGCGCGTTCGCCTCACGGACTTTAGCGACAAATAGTCTATAAAAAAAAATTCAGGTTTCGTGTTTTTTTATAGCACACAGTCCGGCATTTAGCGCGGGAGACTGAACTAAAAATGTAAAATTTGCCATTTGCGCGAAAGGATACTTTCTCCCACTTCACGAAAATTTCTTTTTCTACCAAGTTGATCTTAATATTTTAAAGAACTTCCGAGGTACTCTCCCCCCCCGAAAAATTTATTCGATTAATCGAGAATTGATCCTCTATTCTTTATACAATCTTGTTGCGAATGTGCGTTTCAAAATTGACGCGAGCTTCCTTCCACGAGCGTTCATGCTGGAATTTACAGTGAGGATCTTCATATTTCCTTTGGACTTCTGAAACGCAACGCTTTTATCATGTTTATCGTGTTGGAAGCAAATCGCTTGATTTACTTCTGCAGTTGGAAAAATGTAGAACCAAAATTTCCTGATATTTTATACAGAGAAAATGAATTTCAGTTACCTCGCATCTGATTGGTTAGCTACACAATTGGAAACATAGAAAATCAAAATCAAAGTCTTCACGGCATTAAATATTTTTTAGCGACTAACTTGCTAAATTGACTATGGACATTAGTCAATTTAGCAAGTAGTCGCTAAAAAAATATTTTCTATTCACACACTGAACATTCAAGGCCCGATGAAAACGCGTCTCTTCATTAAACATTTGTTGAGTCATGTTGAGAGATGTTGAGGACCATGCCGTGTCAAACTGCTTCAACATTTCGAGAACACAAAAGAAATGAAGAGAAGACGTTGAGAACAAAAATGTTGAATGTTTAATCGGGCATTTTAAAATCGATCATAATCTCTTGGTTCGCGATCGCTTTCCAGACTTTCAAGGTAATTTATTTTTGTGGCCTATATTATATAAAGGTTGGTGAGCGATAATAATTATATATTAAAAAACTGATTCGAAAATATAAAACTTAAATACGGGTCTGCCTTTGTTTTCAGTATTACCGAATTTTCTTACTGCGTTTTTGCAACGTCATTTTCACGCCGAATTATTTTTGGCGGGCTATCTTTCCTAATCTCAAGCGCGGACAATCGGATTACCCTGCGAGACCAGAGCACTCTTTCGATCGAAAGAGGCTCTGCTCGCAGGGTAGAATCGGATATCAGTTTGTTGTACTTTATATTCAGCGCGATATGCAAATAATAAGTGGCGGTGTACACTACAGTTTAAAAACAGTAAATATAATAACAATAATAACAAATAAGGATATAAAATCTATAATAGCAAAATAGTACGTATCTGGTACAATTGTTTAAAAAAACAAGTCTATTACTGACCTCTCGTGGTTACCATATCCTTGATCGGGTTGCCCTTTAATATCAGTAACAAAACTGCTTTAGCGTCAGGTTCTGCTTCTCCCAATTGATTTGTAGCCAACCTCCCGCATAGTGCACGAGAAATATCGAAGACTGAGTACATGCCGTGAATCGGTGTGCAAGGCGAGAAAGATCGATGGGGATTGTCCCACATGTCTTGCCCATTGTGTTGCATCATCTGTCATCGAAGAATGTTAGTCTCAAATGACCCTTGGTTTTTCCATGGCTAGTTCCTTTTCCTCCGTTTACTTCCGCGCCACTAATTCCTTTCAAATTGGCATTCCACACCGAGAGCGCTGGTCGAGACACCAAACGATCGCGATATGTTGGTGAAAGGTACTGGTGGAGCGGGGAATTGGCTGATTACTTTGCAGGTAACGGTTGCATGGTATGCCATCTTGCGCTGATCGCATTTCCTCTTCGTGCACTGCGTTTGTGTGTGTTGACGTTTCCGGTAGAGAGGGGTTATATCGATCCCATTGCAGACCCGGTACTGCTTGAATATGCCGAATACGTCGGTGTATTTTGGAGCATCTGCAGTTGTTCCTCGGGTCTCGGTGCTTCCGGCTTCCTTGATGGCGATTAAAATTGCTGAATCTACGTCTTGCGGACATTTAAAGAGTCCGTTTTCATCCTGCCAAATGTTGTGATAGCCAGATCCTCGCATAAACTTTAAAATGCATTCCAGGTCTTTCGACCTGGAAAAAATTAATCAGTTCTCCAGCATTCACTTCTGCCGCAAGGGAAATGAACGGAACGACCTTCGAAAGAAATCTTCACCATGATGTTTGCGGCACAGCTCTCCAGAAACACGTTGAAAAGCAAACTAAAAGAACTGAAACCGCAAATATTTGATATTGTTATGTTCGACCAATCGCAATTTGTAGCGCGGCGCTCTTCCAGCACGTTCAATACCAAAAATAAAACTTTCCCACGCTAAAAAGAAGCTTCTTTCTATATAACTGAGGCTGTTCCGAAGACGAGGAGTGTGGAGTGCGGAGTGCGGACTGAGTGCGGAGTGCGGAGTGCGGAGTGCGGAGTGCGGAGTGCGGAGGGGGGGATCCGATAGATCACCTTCACTTTTCATGGAAAATAAAACGAGCCATTTCACGCAAAATCCAGTTCATAATATTCCACGTAATACGAGCGGTAGCCACAAAATCGCAGTTTCAATTCTTAATTCTCATTTCATGGTTACTGATAATAGTTATGGAAATCACGGCTCACGACTATTTAGCAGATCACTTTTCACGAGAAAATAAACATTCTTTTCACATTTACGCCAAAAAATATAGCAATTAACGGATCACGAAAATATGCTCTACCACCCTCTTGGTGTCGTGTTGTCTCGTAACAAATGAGCGCTTTCTAACGTACCTACCGTTTCACTCAAGGTGATACAGTCGAACCTCCACTAACGGCCATCTCTAGCTCTATAACGGCCACCTCTCTACAACAGCCAGGATTTTTGCCTCCGACCGTGCGCCGATCCATACACTTTACTCTTATTGAAACCTCCCTACAACGGCCAGATAATTCTGTACCAGGGTGGCCGTTGTGGAGAGGTTTAACTGTATATCCGCCCCACCCTCCACACCCACCCAGCATCCATCGATCAAAGTTTTATATTATATTTTTTTAATTTTTCTTTTTATCTGTTCTATGTTTTTCTTTTTCTCTTTCTTTTTTTTAATTTCCCTTCGTTTTATTATTATTAATTTGTTTTCAATCCGCAGTCCGCAGTCCGCAGTCCGCAGTCCGCAATCCGCAGTCCTCGTTTTCAGAACACGCTTGACAGCCATCTCATGTGACTATACCTGTTTAACTTTCCATTCGAGCATGGCGCTTTTTCCGAGATTGCAAATGAAAATGTTGTTATAGGTCTGATTTGGCAAGGATATACTCACGAGGAGATAAGCTGTTATTACCAAGAGCTCTATCCAGGGATAAGGGGACTTGGAAGTCGCAGTGTTAGAAGATATTGCGACGAAACGTGATTTGAGACGCCTTTCTAATGACGATTTAGACGAAATTGTCGAAGGTCATATAAGGTGCTACGTCGACAGCTATGGGCGTCGAATGATGCAAGGTAGTGTACGCGCCATGTTAGGAGTCACTTCAAGAGCCATTAGCCAAAGAAGAATATCAGCGGCTTGCAGGCGAGTGGCACCAGACGCACTCAATGAAGGGACAAGGGACATTTTGAATCGAACGAACCCTGTGCCGTACTTTGCTCCTTATTTTGGCTACAAAGGTCATTTTGATCAAATGAGAAAATTGCACAAGACTTTGGTTGCACTCATGTTTTGTTTGTAGACGGTTGCTCAAGATTTATCTGTGGAGCCATAATATTGCCAGTGAAGAACCCCATCTTAATTATCACCATTTGTTTAGACCAATATTGCTCCGTTATGGTTTATTCGATCAAATCAGAATGGATCACGGGCAAGAGTTTTGCTTGTGTGTATTCGTTCAGGAACTTCTTAAAGAATCAGTTTTGACAAAAGGAGACTGCCATGGCATCAGACTCAGTCTACACGAGAATTATGTAGCTCGAGCGCGATCTGTGGCCAAGAAGTCAATCAGCGGGTCAACTATCCCATAAAACGTGTTCTCCGTTTCTATTCAGAGGCATTAGATGCGAGTCTGTGGGGACTCAGCGAAAGAAAGATTCGACTTTGGTGATGCGTGTCCCCAAGTTTCTGTGGTTTCATGGTTGACAATGTACACCTGTCAAGACCCCCCTACAGCAGCTTGTCGATTCTTGGAATTTCAGCAGTAGAATTCCCTTGGACAAAATGGGTGTGTTCCACTGGAGAACATGCTGCGTGTCTAAATCCCGCCCGGCGCTGAAAATACCCCGGAGGAACGTGCGTACCCACCCCACCAATGAAGGTAAGTTGTGAGAATGTATGGAAGAGAGCAGGTGGCAATCTCCCACTCTCTGCGATGGAAATTTTGGAATCGATCCTCTGGCATTGGTAAGACCAGATGTTGATAGAGTCACGGTCAACAGTTGGTTTTACAAAAACTTTGGGCAAAGGCAATCAGCCCACATTGTGGATTCAGAATAATATTTTCTAGCATTTTGCAGGGGGATCATAGAACTGTTTTACACGGAGGTACGGGTGATGCGGTGGGGAGGATGCGCGCTTGGGCTTTGTTCGGTAATTGGAGCTAAGACAATGTATTTGACCAGGTTCCTAGAGAATTATACAGAAATTAGTAAAGAGATAGCGAAATAGAACGTTTTATTTATATCTTCTAACACTTTGGAAGCATTTGTAGTCGATATGCGTAGGAAGTATATAAGACGCAACAAAAATTTACAAAGATCTACCCACTGAACAATGAACTTATCCCAGTATATTCCGCCGTATTTCATCAGATCAAGCTGGAATGTAGCGTACTGTACTGAATCGGCTCACGGTGTAATATCTAAATTAAATGGAACATAAAAATCTGTTTAAAACCATTGCTGTGCGTCAAGTTAGTCACATACAGGTGCAGGGGCGGATATGACGTACCACGCCGAAGGCGTGAAACGGGTGCCGAGCTTCTAGGGGCACGAGGTTCTAGGGGGGTCCGGGGTCATGCTACCCTCTATAACACCATTTCCTGCTTTCCTGAGACTCGAAAAGCGTTTGCGAAGTCAAGATATAAACTCTGGAGTTTATCTTAATTCTCAACCAGAACATCAACATTTTCTATATTCCAGTAATCCCTATGTTGCAGACGTATCGAACATTTCAAACGAAATAAAACTTGGACGGAATTTAGAGAAAATGGACCAAATCAACAGAAAGTCTGTATTAGACAACGCATGGCCCGGCAAGAACGACAAAATGAATTTCTCTCGGCTCTTTTCTTCGTGATCATGAAGCACGAAATGGCCATTTTATTTTGCGTGAAATGTGAATTGACCGTTGTTTTTTACATGACTGATCGTTCGTGTTCGTTTGTTCGTTTGTTTGTTTGTTTATTTATTTATTTATTTGTTGTCTAATGCCGCCATGCCACACAAGTCAGAATCCTTCTCTCCTTCTGTCTGCCCCGGCTCCACTGTCCATTTTCTGACGTCCTCTCCGGTATAATATTTCTCTTGCCGCCGACAGGTGAAAGCGAAAATCAAAATGCGAAAGCTAAAAGTTCACTCCCTAATTAACTCAAGCAGAAGGTTGAAAAAAGGCTACTGAAAGGTTAGGCTCGATTTCCGCCGCTCTCTCGAGTCCGGTCTCATTTTTCCCGAACAGCGGCTGGTAATCGAGCCTACTGAAAGGTATAATCTAAACGTTCAAATCCTAAATCCTGAAACCGGAAGCTGAATTCTAAAATCTACGCAAAGGCCTAAAGTGAAATGTAATACTCGAAATGCCGAAAGCTAAATTCCAAATGCCGAAAGCACAATGCTACTGTAATGCTAAAGCGACAGAATAATGCCCATAGCTAAAACTCTTAAACCAAAATTCCAAAAGCGCAAGGCTAAATGCCGAATACTGAAAGCTAAAAGCAAATTGACGAAAGGCGAATGCTATGTGACTTAAAAATAATGCCGAAATCTGTGCTGGAAAACGAAATTCCATTTGGCCGTAAAGGTACACTGATCCATCACA
>MU827858.1:85000-99333 GCA_029204205.1 Desmophyllum pertusum | reverse complement strand
CGGAAGTGAATCGATTTTTTTTTTCATGCATTTGATGAGCTGATTAATTTTAAAAGTAAAAAATTATATAAATTCAAAAATCATTGAACTAACGCGAGATATCATGTAAAAATAGTCAATTCGAGAATGACCTGTTGTGCTTTTGGTTGGGTTCGCCGGTAAAAATTTCATCCGCCGTCTAGAATTAATTGCTAGACGTCACCATTAAAGATACTAACACCGCGATGTTAGAGTCTTTTTCGCACCGTCACACAAGATTAATATTTATACTATAAATGTTCCGAGATTTAAACCATATATCCTGCCTTTGGGGGGGGGTCTCTGGGGGGGGCGCAGAAAGTTCCCTGCACGGCTGACTTCAAATTTATCGTACTTTAAATGGGCATCTCAATCCAATCATAGCCAAACTTTATGACTTTTTCTAAAAATTATCTGGAAACATTTTGGTGTGTCAATATTTTGATCACGTGACTTGATGTTTCCATGGCAACCAAGTTTTGACAGGAATTTTTAGCCAAATTGGGTTATTTTCAGATTAATTCATCAGATTTCCGCTTTCTACGAATAGTTTCCACCAAAATATTTGGGCAATTGTTGCATCCTTATATTGTTTTCGATGTTTTCAAATCAAATTTGGTGATTTTCCTGATATTTCTGAACAATTGAAAAATCCAAGATGGCGGATCCAAGATGGCGGATATATTTAAAGTGTGACGTTATTTTGGCATGATACGATATCACAATTGATTCGTGATTGTCAATAAAATAAACATGTTTGAATGCTTTATACACCACATACGTTTTCATTTTTATAGAACAAATAACTTTCGAGATACAGATCGTTTTATCCAAATTTGTGGTTTTTTTAGCTTAATTTTCAGTTTTCATAACATTTTTGCTTTTTACGATGCAATCTTTCCAAAATCTTTGCCGTTTTTAGGCATCTTTATAGTTTTCTTGATTTTTTCAAAACAAATTTGGAGATTTTCTGACATTTCTGAACAATTTAGAAATCCAAGATTTAGGATCCAGATGGCGGATTTTTTTAACGTATGACTTCATTATGGCGTGTATGACGTCTAAATTGACACGTGATTGCCACTAAAATGAAGATTTACATACCATGTAAGTTTCATTTTCATACCGTCAGATACATAGGGGGGGGGGGGCACTATCTGCTCCCCCCCCCCACCAGGCTCAGGAACGAAAAAAAGCCCAGGCAGTAATAGGGTTAAAGACGGTATTCTGAGCCATGAAACAAGCTAGACATGAAATTGACACCCGTTACAGCAAACTACTTCACGAAATCGGTAAATAACATTTGCGTGAATTCCATTTCATGCTGTTTTGGCGGCATTACTGCATGATGAAGTGTGAAAACTGTGAAATTTGTGTCAGGCTCCTAAAAAAAAACAAGAGGAGAACTCTGAGAACTCTCATCGGGACGGCCATAAGGTGGCCGCTTATAGGGGTTTCATTTACATATTGACAATAGTTTCGGTACTGTGATAACGGGCCGCTTAAAAACTGAGGGGTTCTATGAAGACAAGCGCGGTTGCTGTCGCACGGTGATTGACATCCGATCTCGAAATCAAAGGTCATCTGAACCGTCAAGGCGTGTCACATAAGTTATCAATGTCATGCGAGGTAGCTGCTTCTCCCATCTGCTTGCAGTGTGAAAATGGCTAAAATTGCTCCTTCCTGCGTACTTTCCATTGGCATTATTGAGAGTGAGTTTAGGAGCCTGAAAAAAATTCACAGTTTTCACCCTTCATCAAAGCGGGTCGGATGTTAAATTCACCGGAAATGTTATTTTCCGATTTCGTGAAGTAGTTTGCTGTAAACGGGTGTCAATTTCCATGTCTAGCTTGTTTCATTGCGCAGAATACCGTCTTCAATCTCGAAATTTATAGATAAACGAATCTGGGTGACACGAAAACTAGGCTCGATTTCTGCTGCTAAATATTCAAAATGGAAAAAAATCGGGTCCACCGTCCACGCATTTCTCGATTTTTAGCGGGATCATTTGCGGTCCACTCTGGGGATCATTTTGAGGCTCGGGATCATTTGCGGTCCAATTTGGGGATCATTTGCGGTCGGGATCATTTGCGGTCACGGGATCATTTGCGGAGCTGTACAATACTCTGATAAAGATCATAGCCTACGTGCATTTCGCTCCCGAGATGGCGTAGAGAGAACCCGAGCCGCAGGTTCTCTCAGCCATCATGGGAGCGAAATGACGTGGCTATGATCTTTATCAGAGTATAAAGGCATAGGAACGGAGGTTTTATGCCTTTTATGAAATTGCTACAGGATAAAATTACAAAGGAGCGATGTTACAACAACTTTTATACACGGCTCAAATTCTCAATGGCGAAATTCTTCTTACTGAATCGAATGTGATTGCGAGTACAATAATTATTGCGAGTGCGAGGGAAGTTTTCCAAAGTTAAACTGCTAAGAAACTGCTACGTTTTCGAAACTAAGTACAAACTAACGCTCAAAGAAACAATATACCTTTGTCTACATTTTATTGAAGACATTTTTCATACAGGAAGCCAGGCGAAAATCGCTGAACGAATCAAAGCGTCTGCCACGACTGCCAGATTTAGGCTAGATTTACCTCGCTCTCGCCGGTCAACAATGGAAATCAAAATCCTCGACTTGAAAATATTTAGCCTCAAAATCACTCAAACAATAAAGTCCACAATAAGCCTATACCTTTCTCCAAAAGCTTACATTGTTGGTCGGTCGAAGTCTGCCTCGTAAATGCGTGTAAAAGCTAAATTTCTTGCAAACAAGCCGAATTTGACCGGCTGTGAATGATCTGCTTGAGTGAGCGTACGCGTGATCTGACGTCATATCTATTCTTTTTCTGTGAGAAACATACGCGCGAGAATCTCAGCTATTTTTATAATACTAAATAAACATTTCCGAAAACTTTGCAGAATCACAATGAGATGAAATTAATCAAAATCAGTTGCTGCTATCTGTTTTGGTTATTGATAACTGTAAAAAATTAGGTTTGCTGAGAAATGTGGCTTTGAAATAATAATAATAAAAATGAGGGCGAGAAATAATGCACACAATTTTTAAAATGATTTTAATCCCGAAGTTCCGGCAAACATGACGACTTACAATCGTTTCTCTCCTATCTTGTGTGATAACAAGTCAAATACTGTACGATTCTTTTTCTTACATCTCCTCCTGTAGTTCTAACACCTGATCATGATCATTAGCTGTCTTCTCAGATTTATGTTGACACTGAATGATCAGCGTGCGCCAAGCGGGGAAATGATCTGACCTTTTGTTGTTATGGAAACAAAAAGCTTTGGCCATCACAAAACAACCAGGTGTTTATGAGATAAAGTAATTTGTATTTTGGTTACCAAAACGTAGTGATTCCTTCGTTGTCCGACATTAGAAAAAGTTTGGAAATCTTCTCTTCGCAATTCATTCGATGGGAGTAAGGAGAATTTCGCTATTGCGAATTTTTAAGGTATAAAATTTGTCGTAACTTAACTCCTTTACATTGTATGCTTTAGCAATTAAAGGCATAAAACCTCCGTTTCTTTATGTCACGTCATTTCACTCACTCGAACGCCTGCGGATTAGGTTCTCTCTACGCCATCCAGGAAGCAAAATGACCTGGCTATTATCTTCACCAGAGTCCTGCATACTAATTAGGTATTCGGTAGTGACGTCAAACATGAACAGCCAATCAAAAAAATAGATATTTATTCCATTCTTCCAGAGTTGAACCTGGCGACGACCACCGCTCACCGAGAAGACCGTTGACTCTGGGTCCGAAATTGGCGGTCATCTCTCCTACGGCCAGTTAATATTCTTCAACAATTTGGGGAATTTAGTCAAATCAGAGCTTAGAACTGTCAGTAAGTGAAGTGTTTTCAAAATATTTATTTATCAGCTAAATTTCCTTTTCGTGACCTATACATTATTTACAGAGAAACAGGTTTACAAGCATCTTTATCACAGATGATCATGGAAAGAATACATACATTAAGAATAAGAAGGAAGAAGCAGGGAGGGGGGAGGGGAGGGGGGGGGATAGAGACGGGGCCTGGGACCGAGAAACCATGCTCTCACAACTTGCAAAGCGATCAATTTCGTTTTGGTCAGCGGTGTTTCCTTAAGGCTTCTTTTCGCGCGCAAAAATTCCTTAAAAAATTAATCAACGTTCCTATAAAACTATTTCGAGATTTATTCCAACACGTTCAATTTGTCCAATGTGGCCGAACTTTCCAGCGGGGTGAGCTGAATTCGTGAGTTCAAGTCCAGGACAGAAAAAGGAAAATTAACCTTCGCGTGTTGACGTTCTCCATAATACCGTGAATTGGACATTTGATTTTTTTTGTTTTGCATACGAAGGCAAATAAATGTAAATGCAAAACGCACGTGCGCTTTAATTTTGGCATGGGGCGGCAAAGAAATATGCAAAACACACGTGCAGAATATTATATTACTAATTAAACCGTTCTCGTTGTCGTCGCGGTCCTGGTTGCATCTTAAAAACGAAAAACTTGAGGAAGAAGTTTATCTGGTTTAAAGGATCACACACGTACCACGACAAACACTTCCCTTGGTACCTAGGTGAAATGCGGCCACCCTGAGAAAAAGGAAAATAAGCCTATCAAACGGAATAAATCTGTATAATTTCGAATATAAATTTATTTTCTCATTCCAAGTTGTCTTATGCGTCGCCGTCGTGATTACCTAAAATAAGATCAAACGAGACTACTGTATTTCAACTGGTTACCCAAGGGGTTGTTTGTCGTGGTACGCGTTTCTCGTTATGGGGAGGGCATAGGTGGTAATTTCGACGCCGTATTCACGTTTTTAAAAACAAATGTGCATAATTGTCCCAGCCGGTGATACAGATCATAGTAAAATGGAGAATTTTCAAGGAAGGTCATTGAAAATTCCAAGGAGGAGAGGGGTCTCAAAAGCCAACATTTTTAAAGGAAAGTACGAAGAAGCTAAAATGGAAATTCCCGGGGGGTGGATGGGTTCAAACCAAAAACTTTCTGTGGGGGTATGGATATTTTCTGGAACCACACAATACTCAGTTTGCATAGATGCAGATTCAAAATATTGGTCATGTGAACAACATGGAAAATACAAAAAAAAAACCCGGCATGGAAAGGTCCCATAAGATCAGAGGCAATAAGCAACCAATTAACAGCTTTAATGATTCTTTCAAAATACAGGTGAATTAGCACAGATTATCTTGGGTTGCTCGTTACTCTCCAGCCATGTGATTGATGACAGCGCTGTGTTTAATCTCTGTTGCTTCCTTGAAAACTTTTTTAATAGGCCAATAATTCTTTGAATTCAGTCTAAGAAATTTGAAGGGGAACAAAAAAATATTACAACAATAAACATGTATTATCAATGCTAAAAGCTACCTTGGAGCTGTTAATTTTTCAAATGTGCAGTTTAAATATACAAAAAAATATCATCATGATTATAGACTGTCAGGCACTCCACCATGAAGACTAGGATAAAAATAAAAATAGTAATCTGAGAAGGCAGGACATATTAGGCCCTGAAAACAAATAATTTTAGAGAGAGCGCCATATGCAAGCTCACACAAAATGTACCAGGTGAGCAATCGTCCTTTTTTCAGATATTGTAGCAGTGGGAAATATAAATAGCATGCTAACAAAATCATGTCAGCACGTAGTTAGTTTATATACTTACTCCCATTATAATGTATTGTGATTGGCTAACACTTCAGCCTGCACTAACACTTCAGCCTACACTTACATTCGGCAGTAACCGTACAATGAGATGTTTTGGATAACAGTTAAAATAAATAATATTATTGTCAGTTCCTGAGTTTGTGGTGATGTCATCTGATAATGAGCAGCAGTTAAAACACTTTATGTCATGTGGCTGTATCTGAAATAAAAGTAAGAATATTTTTTTTCAAACAAAGTTGTTATCCAGGGCCCGGTTGTTTCAAAGGACGATTAAGCTAATCCAGGATTAGCTTGACTATGGATTTCTGTTTTGTAACTTTTCAGTGAATTTTCTGTTTATATTTTTTGTCCTTAAGTTTTGACTTTGAGTAATCTCAAACTCTACAAAACATTAGAAATGAAACACTTTTATACAAGAGAAATTACAACCTCGATTTACTTTTAATCCTGGATTAGCGTTAATCGGTTTTCGAACAACCGGGCCCTCAGTTGACTACTGATATCTAAAACCTTCAAGGAAAATTGAAAAACGTTTGAGTTATCGAGAGTTCGGTTCATCGAGGGTAAAAATTAGTAAGAAAATGACCTGAAAGTAAAACTAACTTAAAGTTAGCGGGAGGGTCGAGTTATCGAGGGTTTGGGAGTCAACTGTATCTTAAAGTGTTAGACATCTTTAAAAACAGTAACTTGGCCATTAATTTCTATGTGTTAGAATGGCACAATAAACCATACAAGAGTTTGTAAATCATAAGCCAAACATGCCTGTTTTTTTTAGTGTTCTTTTAGTTTAACATAACGACCATGCAGCAATTTACAGGTCTGTTGAAGATCTATTATACATGTATATAGCCAATCAGATAATTCCATTTCCTATAATACCAACCTGTCGTGGCTAGCTGCAAATACACTGTACTCAGCGGGTGTTCCACCCCTCAGTGGAATTTCCAAGTTATCATGATGTGCAAAAAAGGTAGTCATTGACGAGAGCTTTGATTCCCTGATGTGATCTGCATCCTGTAGGATAATAAGATGCAACACAATTAGAAATACTTCACAGCTAAAAATGTTTGGCTCGTTGTGCAATCATCAAATTAGGGACTGTGCAATAATTACCAAGAGGGGGGAGGGGGGGAGGGTTGGAAAACCAGAGGGGAGGGGGGGGGGGGGGGCATAAAGTAAATTCACTGGCAAGGATAGGGGGCTCAAAGTAAAATCAGTCACTCAAGAGGGAGGGGGCCTTACAATTGTATTTCAAGTACATATTACAGTAGCGGATCCAGACCTGTTTATAAGGTGGGGCCCAAACAATTTTCGGGCCATAAGTATTTTCACCTACAAACCCCTCCCCTAGATCCGCCACTGATTCCCACTGAAAGGCTTGATGTTCTGTTAGCTGTGACTGAGCTGCAAATTCAAATTCTAATATTTTCCTACATGAAGCCCATTTTCAACCTCCTGATAATTATTGCACAGTCCCTTAATATGATTATTTGGGGAGCCAAGTAAAAGGGCAGGTATATTTTGCAGGTTGAGGTTAGGCTAATTAGGTTAGCCTAATTTGTTGTGTTGGTGCTAGGGTTAGCAGTTTACCTGTGCAACCTGCAACCTGCAAAACATACCTGCCGAAGTAAAACACATTTGTATGTGTCTATTATATTTCAGTTTACTTTTTTTCTTCTGAGATCACTATATGTCATCTACACACAACCTACAAACAATAATAATTGTTCACGCGGAATACTATTCATGCACTATTATTTATGGGCAGTAAAAATGTTTACACTGCTTCCAGAGGTTTTCTTCTTTTTGTAAAGCCAAATTGAGCTGTAAAGTTGCTCCCTTTTCATAGCCTGAAAGCAGGTTCTCTTCTTTAGGTTTCAGGTGAACGGCGAAGGCATGAGTCTCCTTGCCGGAAAATCCCAATCAAGAGAAGCCTGCTTGCAAGCTAGACTCTTCACTGCTTCAGAACTCAATTAGTTTTCCAGTTGAGCTGAAAAGAAAACTTCAACCTGGGACCAGTAGGAAATAGCAAGGGGTGACAGGCCGCACAATCTCTACCAGTGTGAAACATTTGAAACCTTGTTTTATTATGAGGAGGATTTTCAAGTAGATTTGAACCTTTAACTGTGTTAATACCAGCAAATTTTGAAAGGTGATGTTCGGTTCCCTGTCGGGCTTTCGCCCTGTGAAGTTTGACACCTTGTAATTTGCGATGTTTTTCTAGTAAAGGTTTGAATATAGCATGTTTTAGGCTCTCTTAATGTTCTCTCTGGAAGGACTGGATATGAAACATTCCGTGTATATATGAAGTTGATTTCTTGCATTTACTGTAAAGCCGGGCCCAGCTGTTTGATTATTATAAAAGCTGTTTTATGCAAGGTATGCATATGCCGTTTGAAATAACGAATATCATATTTGTCCTGTTCCAGATACTATTGGTGGTTTTCATCAACATTACAAAAACTGTTTGCTTGCATGAACAACATCAGAAAATTAACAGGTAAAAGAACTGGCAGAAAGAAACGTTTTGTTCAAATTATAGCTTTGTAGCGTTTTTCATAACCGAGTTATTGCCAAACTAATTTTCAGAAAATTACAGTGTTTAGTATGCCGCCGCCATCTTGGTGCCCTTCTTAGGGGCACCAACATGGCCGCCATAAAATTGCACAAGAAGTAGAGTATATTCTACCGTCAATATCATTAGCTTTCACTTCAAATCTGTTTAGACACCACTTCTGAATTATTATCACGTCTGAAAATTTAAAAATGATATAAAATATCCGTTTTTTGTGACAGTTCATTAACACGTTCATCCGGGACATCACAAATTTCAAATAGCTTTATTTCCAAAAGGAATCACTGGATCGATACCACACTTTGCATATAGATTAATGATTTCCATGTCTAGAAGATATAAAAGAATAGCTTTGTAGGATTAACAGTTTAGATTTTAGAATTTTGATGACGTCAGATGAAAACAAAGAATTGTAGCTTTTACAAGGCTACAAAATGTGTTTAGCAGAGATGCTGTTCGCTTGACGCGAAGGTTAAATTTCTTGCATCAATTTGTGATTTGATCGAGCTTTTAGTTCGACGTTTGTTTCCTCCTTTGATCGTTGTGTGATGTTCGCACAACACGATTTAAATTAAGATTTTTCACGCCAGTCTGTCGACTGTATTGCGCGTTGTATATGCCACTATTTGGTATTGTTCAGGCAAGACCATGGTTTTCGATCCTCCAAATGGATCTCATCAGTTCCCGGTATTTGTTTTTTCTGTACTTTAGTCGCTAGTGCAACTCGTACATGTGTGAGAATGACGCTGGCTAAACCTATCAGGTTGCTGTAGTTTCGATCCGTTTGGTTTTCAAGCTATGTGTTGTGTTTTCTAAAAGGTTTATATGTGAAATTTTGAGGCGATGTGATGGCTTTTCCCGTACTGCAGAGTCATTTTATGAAAATATATAATATCTGTGTTTGTTCCTCTAGATGGCGAGGAAATGTGTTGCATAATTTGTGTATATTTTGGAGTAGACTCTTCTGTACAGTACAATATCTTATTGTGATAGTTAAGTGGTTTCACGGTAGAATAGGGCTCTGTCTGAAAAACATCTCAGTAGGAAATAGCAAGGGGTGACAGGCCGCACAATCTCTACCAGTGTGAAACATTTGAAACCTTTTATATTTTTGTCCTAACGAGTACAATCTATATTTGATTGATACCCTGTGTGTTTCTAACGGGCGATATTTGTTTTATTATGAGGAGGATTTTCAAGTAGATTTGAACCTTTAACTGTGTTAATACCAGCAAATTTTGAAAGGTGATGTTCGGTTCCCTGTCGGGCTTTTCGCCCTGCATGTGAAGTTTGACACCTTTGTAATTTGCGATGTTTTTCTAGTAAAGGTTTGAATATAGCAAGACATGTTTTAGGCTCTCTTAATGTTCTCTCTGGAAGGACTGGATATGAAACATTTCGTGTATATATGAAGTTGATTTCTTGCATTTACTGTAAAGCCGGGCCCAGCTGTTTGATTATTATAAGAGCTGTTTTATGCAAGGTATGCCGTTTGAAATAACGAATATCATATTTGTCTTGTTCCAGATACTATTGTAGCTTTTACAAGGCTACAAAATGTGTTTAGCAGAGATGCTGTTCGCTTGACGCGAAGGTTAAATTTCTTGCATCAATTGTGATTTGATCGAGCTTTTAGTTCGACGTTTGTTTCCTCCTTTGATCGTTGTGTGATGTTCTTACAACACGATTTAAATTAAGATTTTCACGCCAGTCTGTCGACTGTATTGCGCGTTGTATATGCCACTATTTGGTATTGTTCAGGCAAGACCATGGTTTCAAATAAAACAAATATCGCCCAAATATCGCCCGTTAGAAACACACAGGATATCAATCAAATATAGATTGTACTCGTTAGGACAAAAATATAAAAGGTTTCAAATGTTTCACACTGGTAGAGATTGTGCGGCCTGTCACCCCTTGCTATTTCCTACGGCCCATGTAAACGTAAAGATAAAACGAATACAGCAAGCCCTTTCCACTAGCAGCTACTATTGCAGCTGTTTAATACTGTATTACGAAAAAAAAAGTATGAGAAAACAAGCTCACAGCTGGTCAAACACAGTGTTAAATGATAAGACAGAGTTAACATCACAAAATATCGTGATTTGTCTGTGTCTCACAGATCAATTATTTGCCCCAGCCTTCAGCAAATCACGATATTTTGCTTACCTCTGTTCAATAATTTCTTATGTATGATGAAAAGAAAAATGTTCAAGAGTGAAAATGTTTGATAAAAGATCACACATATCCATCCAACACTATGTACGATAGAACCGGAAAGAAGGGATTTCGGTCATAGTGGGCATGTCTCTAGTTGGCAGTATTTTGACTTCGTATTTTGCATTTTCCTCCCTGATCCCTGTACCTGAAAGTTACAGGAAACAAGTTGGCGACAGCACAAGAATCAGAATGCATACCTGAGTTCGTTGAAGCCTATTAAACAATTCTGAAAATGAACTGCGTTTCAACAGACATTGACCATCAGTATCTTCGCAGATGGGCAATCAACACAGTGTTGTTGACCAAAACAAATAAGAAACACCCTAGTAAATGCCCATCAAGCGCCATGATGAAACATTCAACGCGACCCTGCGCAAAGACCTTGGTGTCCATTTAACGAGATGTTTAGAGAGTTTTGTCGTTCTGGTTCTTGTTTTCACCTAAATTTCTTATGCAAAATTCCTGCCGATAATAAGCCCTCCCATCTGATCAGGTCTCAGTGAAAAAGCTTTTTGGCAAATATATAAATAAAGGACTTATTGGAATTTTTACGGTATGACAAACCACTGACTAACGTTTTTGATCACTTTAAATTGTGGAAGATATTTTTAGGAACTGCTTCAGGTTTCTATTACTGTGCTCATTATACAGATAACTCAGACTAGTAAATCACTTCTGCCCAGTATAACTTGTTCCTGTTTCGATTTATAACCACACTTGCGTATAACTTGTTCCTGTTTCGATTTATAACCACACTTGCTTTTATGATTTGGCAGATAACCCAAAGTTCCCAAAAGAAACTAGAGACTCTGATACTACAATGGTTAATGTCAGTACTGCACGTGACTGAGTAGAAATTAGTCTGGATTAAAACGGATGTGCAAACTCGCCATCTTTCTCTTGGTTTTAGATACTATGTATTTGTTATCGATGGTTGAGTTGAAAGAGGTGATTTAAAAGACATTAATTGATCAGTCCTTTAAGGTGAAAGGCGCTACATGGAGTTAAATTAAAGACAGTTGTAGAAAAGTCATGACCAGGAAGCCAAAGTTCCAATAAGCGAAACGTTTCATTATTACTCTCTCAACTCCCTTCCAAGGTGCTAGTGCATGCCTTCATAATGGGACGCATCGATTACTGTAACAGTCTTCTCTATGGTTTACCGACCACTCATATCAATAAGCTGCAACGTGTGCAAAACGCAGCTGCTAGGCTAATTTGCTCAACTCCGCGTTTTAGTCATGTAACTCCTGTGTTATTTTCTTTACATTGGTTACCTGTTAGATTCAGAATTGATTTTAAGATTTTAATAATTACTTTTAAGGCCATACATGGCCAAGCACCGGACTACATTTGTAACCTTATTCATGTTAAGAATCCTTCCATGTATTGTCTTCGCTCCAATTCTGAACTTCTGTTAATACCACCGTCCACGAAAACGAAGAAGACACTTCGTGACAGGACTTTTACTGGCTGCTGCACCATCACTTTGGAACAAATTGCCGAGTGCAATAAGAGAGGAGGACAATTTTAACCGTTTTAAGTCCAAATTGAAGACATTTTTATTTAGAAAGGCGTATGAATAGCTCTTGATATTTTATAGACATTTTTACTAGGCCCGATTTTTAGCTTTTTAACTTTATAGTCCTATACATAATTGTAAATATTTTAGTTTTAAATTACTCATAATCATAGCATATCTTTTATTGTAAGGCGCATTTGATCATATTCATATGTTAATTTGCGATATAAATACTAAATATTATTATTATTATTATTATTATTTCCTCGTAATTTTTTTGTTGTCCTTGCTGCTTCAATTCAATCCTTTACATAATGTTTGATATATTTTGACGACGTTTACTTTCTCTTATTGTTTTATTAGTTTAGTTTTCTTGAGCTGTTAGGGGTACTTCTCCAGCTATATATATATTAGCCTGCGAGCAAGCTCTCTGGGGTTTTTTGGGGGGGTGGGGGGCGGGGAGGCGGGAAAGTGAAAGAGAGCTTGCAACGATGTCTCAGAGTTTTGAATATCTGCGCTCAAAAATCGACGCGAAATGCTGATTGGTGGAAATTAATTAATTGATGACGTCTTCTTAGTAAACATGACGCTTTAGTGTTTATCACTCATGCAGAAAAATTAGTTCAGGTATTTTTTGGAAGTAAACTTCGAAGGGGCACGTACTAAATATTTTTTTCTGTTCAGCGCTTTGAAAATGCTTTCCAAAGAGACCTCTCTCGAGTCAAATGGTACGGTAGTTCCGGAGAAACAACATTTTTCGTAGCATACTCGTCTGGGAAATACTACACACTGGCGTTTGTAACTAAATATGTAAAATCTTGCAACAGAACTTTCAGAGCGGAATTTCAAAAAACGGGAAACAAATATTCTAGCTGTCCTGCGCTTTGAAACCCCTATCGATAGAGATGTTTTTCGATTCGACCCGTTTAGTACTTTTCGAGAAACGACTTTCGAGCGTGTGAGATCGAATACAAGGCATTGCGTTACGTAGAAAATTGAGACGACCACGAAGTTTCAATTGACCAAATTTTGACAGCTCAAAAGCTGGAAACGGCGGGGGGTTTTGGGGGGCGGCATTCAAAATTCTGAGACATTAGTGCAAGCTCTCTTTCCCCCACTCTTTCTCTTTTCCCCCCAAAAACGCCAAGAGAGCTTTGCTCGCAGGCTATATATATATTTGAAGCGTAATAACAATAAGATTAAAAACAGCTACTTAAATTACTAATTCCGCTATTAAGCAATAAAAAGTCATTTCGAGGGCTTAATTTGATCAATAAGATCAATTGTATTAAATAATACCTGTGTGACGACACTTTTTCATGCTCAGTTACTACTGAATGTATTTTGCACATCGTCCAGGTACTAGCTATAAAATGTACTCTACTTGTGTTTCTATCTGTGAAAATTTAAAAAGAGTCTAAAAATAACCATTTGCTAGAGCCTCCACGATATACCCCCATAAAGCAAGCAAATTAACAAACAAACACTGAAGCCAGTTAGAATCATTAAGCTCTTTACATAAGCAGTGGCTTTTGTTTCTGGCAAATGAGAAGTAAGAGCATGTTCAAAGGCTGAAAGCTGGTGACGTTTTCTTTGGCACAATTTCAGGAATAACTGGGTCATAAAAATACTGTGCTAAATTAATATTATAGTGGGATAACTACATTTTACGATCACGCTGCTGAATCATCAATGACAGTAATTGATGTTTGAAGCTTGTTTAACACTCTAGACTTTTTAATTTTAGTTATGCATTACAACGCGAACTCGGCTATCGAATTGGTAAAACACGCAGCATTGAAAGGCTGGAATGTTTGCAACAACATCTCCTGAAGGACATTCCTCCTTCTAAATGACTATTGCTGTGACAATTTCTCTGGTGATATGCCAATGAATTAAGTGTCACCAGGACTAACCCTGATGGCATCCAAGTTGGGATGGATTCTGACAGGCAGAGTAGAGTGTCAGAAACTTTAAGCCTCCAGCTATCAATCACAAACACATCCAGTCCCGTCAGTGCAAACCGGCATTGCTATACAATCAATGGCCAGGAATCATCAAGTGACTACAAACCACAACTAAAAGATTTCTAGAACCTTGAAACACTTGAAATTAGTGAGTCAGCGAGTGTGAGTGATCAACGAAAAAGCCTACAGAAAGTTCATGACAATGTCAGATTTGAAGATGGATGTTACCAAGTGACCTGGCCTTAGAAGGAATAATCTCTATCATAACCAACCAAGACGAATTGGGCATTTGGAAGGTTGAGATCCCTTGTCAATAGACTCGTGAA
>MU827858.1:0-82500 GCA_029204205.1 Desmophyllum pertusum | reverse complement strand
TATCTGTTCGACCTGATGTTTTTTCATGCCTCTGTCTCTTAGTTGTCCTTTTCTAAGTTATATTAGCTTGAGAACAAACATTTACTCAATCTATATATTACATGGCATACTAGTGTTGTCAAATAGACGATTGAGAAAGTTAGTATTTGACGAAAGTCACACTTGTTTCCGAGAAAAAGAAGTCATTGTAAGTAAAAAAATATTCGTACACACATTGAACAGAGTCTAAAAATCTTTGCACAGACATCACTATACTAGATTTAATTATCAGCAGCTATAATTATCAGCTGGACTTACATCTATGTATTTGGAATTGTGATCACAGATGTTATAATCTTTCGATGCTTATGGTTACTTGACGAGTTTTGTCACACAGCACCTTGTTTATACAAAAATGACAAAATACAACTGTCTTCATCAGCAAATTTCCAACTTCATTCCTTTTCGAAAGTACGAAGAAAGAGTTCCTTGCATTGTAGTGGAATGTTTGTCACTTTGAACGGCTCAATAAGTTGCCTTGTAAGCTGCGTCAAGAAGCATCCCTTCAACATGTGTTCACAATCGTTTCCGCCAGTATGGATAAATAGTAACTATTTCTCTTGGAGAATGGCCATTGCAGTATGGGCATACCGCATAATTACAAACGATTTTCACCGTGTCGGATTTACAAAAGCCACCTTGCCTGGGACGGAAGACACCAACTTTACGACCGAACTTGTAGTAATATATGTAGCAACCGCGATCTTCCTTGTTTGCTTGTAAACCCGAACGAAGCTCGCCATAAATCACTTTGAACAGATACTGCGGTGTAATCGCATATCTGAAAAAGTATGATCGTCGGTCAGGAAATTTAAAATGCCTTCGGATCACATGTTTTTTTCTCCATGTAGGAATCTTAGTAGATTTCTGGTTGCTGGGCAAAAACATTCTTCTTGCGGCCTCATTTTTCATCGAATATCTCTTCGTAAACGAGTTACACGAGGGTGCAATGCGACGTGGGATCTGCACATGCGCCCATACATTGTGACAGAATAGCCCTATATAAGGGAGTCTCAATAAAGTGTATGTATGTATGTATTCATCTTTTGGCGCTCGGTTCCGCAACCGAACACGGCCGTTTATTCACAAGCTATATGAGACGGTTATTACTCCTTCTTCGCAATAATTTGCTACAAAATATGTTTTAGAAACGCCTAAGAGAAACGTAGCAACAAGAGATAATGTTAACAAAGGTTAAAAACACCTCGCAATTCATTTTCGTGAATCGTCGTGTCAAGTTCGAAAGTAAATACGGCACTCCTTTGACGGAGTCCCAAATGGCAACGCCCGTTCCAGGTAAAGGTAAAGGATAAAATAATATTTGCATGGTATCTTTGATGCATTTATTATCAAGTGTTAAAAGGGCAAATAAGAATAATTGTAATGGTTTAAGCCTGGTTTACTGAACAATTTAATTTACAGTATTTATCCCTTGATTTATGTCAAGAATCGTGTTCTATCATCGTCGAACGCGTTCCACCTGTAGCAACTTTGTGAGCGAACGTGCTTTAGCTTGTAGATTAATGTGGTTTTGTCCGGTAAAAAGTCTTCTTGCCGATATTCATTTCTACCAAGAATTAAATTAAGCAATATGTTCTCGTTGTTAATTACAGGCTATTTTCTTGCCTCTGTTTCTTGTCAATAAATCCTACAATTGTAGCTATCACAACTTTGTAATGTTCTTACAACAATGATGAAGCCCTATGAAAAATAGCTTATAATAAAAATGGTCCATTATTATATCAGTACGTTCAAGTGCGTGAATCTAAATATATAAGCCGAATTGTTGACAAAGCACTGCGTCATTCTTCAGAAACTGTAAATAGTAAAAGACTCTGGTATATATCGAGATAGACTTTCAATTTTCTTCACGCTTCCCAATCGCATCATTTGTAAAAACGAAGACAGTTTTCTTCTTAGAGTTTCTTCCAGCGGTTGTTGTTTTTTTCTTAGAAATTTCGGAATATCGAAAAATTCCTCTAAGAGAAAACATTTGCATGCAGCATTTGTGTCTTTTGTTAGCGTTATACCTTTGTCTTATCCTTCAGACCTGTGTCATAATTTTGAAAGAACGCTTGTAATAATCTGGAGCCATTTACAAAACTCCCAAAACTGTATCAACATGTAAGATTCATAATATATGCTAGATACATAAACTGGATGGAAAGTTCAGTATTCAAAACTGCCCCTAACTTTTATTACGACACTGGTAGACAGCAGATAGTCATTAAAAATTAATTTCATTTTGCGAAATTTTCACTATATGGAAAAAGACAGAAATAAAAGTTCTTGTATGAGGGCTAAGAATAATATTGGAAACTACCAAGAAAATAGACCTGTTTTGGAAAACGATAATGATGTAGCTATATTCTTGTAAAACTCAGAGGTTGTTTTGAATAAAAGTAAGATCTTTCTTGTTCGCTTATTTACCTTAATCGTTGTTTATGTAGATGATCCTCAGATCAGGTGCATCGTCATTTGTATTTTCAACTTTGTTATGATGGCATAAAGCTTTTCATTTCTGTGAAAACTAACCTGTCCGACCGTAAATATTACAAAAATTATCTCGAAAGTTTTATTTTAGAGAGGTTGAATGGAAAATATACGGTTTATCTAGGTGCAAAACATATTGCGTATGATTCGGATAAAATTTTTCAATTTATCTGAATATACGATGTATACGAATATACGACGTAACATTAATGGCATGTGTCAGGTTTAAAACAATTGTATTATTAATACATTTTTTGAAACCGAACTTTTTTATAAAATATTTACCACTGAAGAAGAGGAAGCAGCCTCGAAACGTATGGTTTTTTCACGTTTTTTAAACGTTTTTGACGCACAACAAAACAACACTGTTTAGTTTTTTGATCGACCTACATTTGCGCTACACAGTTCACCCATTTTTTGTCTCTACGCCATTTTCGCGTGCATTTAGACAGTTGTTTTTCCTATAGAGCGCGGCACCACTAAAAGTAACGAAAGCCTAACTTTCAGCTAACGGGTTTAAAGCGTTTATACTACTTTATTTTGCGCGAGCAGTATCGGAAATTATACACTCCTTCTGCATGCCCCCATTCTCCGGATAAATATAGACATACCTGATAGTATTGAAGAAATGGAGGAAGTCTCTTGTTTTGTTTCTTCTCCAAAATCTACCCCAGTAGCTTCCATGGAAACTAACAATTGCAAATACTGACAAACTGATCGAGATCACAATTAAAAGATTAAATTGGAATAGTCACCTCAAGGAATGTTCCATTTGTAAAGGCAATATTAAACCGATTGAAATAGTTTGAACAGAACTCTGAATAGTGAACTAATCATCACGATTGCATGCAATGGTATAATTTCGGGCCAGAGGCCGCGGCATAATGGTGACTTGCAGGTGCAGGATGATCAAAGCGGTGAGTCTTTAATAGGCCAATTTCGATATATTAAAATTCTAACTTCGCTCCGAGGCTTAGGGGAATAAAACAAAAGAAATTATTTATTCATCCCTCGACCTCGATGTGATTTATTTTATTTTATTCCCCTAAGCCTCGGAGTCAAGTTAGTTATTTTAATATATCGAATTGGCCCAATAAACGCGTGCTTATTTGAGTGGTCATGGAAACGACAACGGCGTGCACTAATTAGATTCAGTAAACATTTTTAGCCTATAACAGAAAATGATAATTTTACTATGATTATACGAAATTAATCTTAACCTGCAATACAATTCCTCAAACGTCTAGCTCCATCAAATAAAACCAATAAATTTTTGTTCAGCTAGATAAAAATGTGAAGTTTGAAGTGCGAACATCGCACAGATATGCAGAAACAGGCTATCTATAGGACGCGATTCAGAGTAAGCTAAAAAAAACCGTTTATTTCAGTTCATGGTAGTGCTTCTATCCAGGTTTTTTGCGTTGCAAAATTTAGTGATATGAATTTCTAGGAAATGATTTATTTTAAGGTAGCGTTTCCGAAGGAAATCCTAATATTAATTCTTACTGCAGGGAAACTGCCAAAGCAACTCATTTTCAGAATCTGATTATTTAAGCTAGACAGAATCAGGAACGTCTGTTTGTAGGAAATGTCGTTGATTGATGTTATCGTGATGGTGAAGATGTTTGCCGTCTGTGCTATGACATCTAATGCGTGGGAAGGCTTATATCCGGCGGTTGGGGAGGGGGGGGGGGGGGGGGATATAACCGGAATGTTTTTTTTTGTTAGCAGACAGCTGGGCCTATAAGCGGGGCCTTGTAATCGCAATTTACGGTATATGCACTTTCTTAATTTTCACCCTAGAACGCATGAACAACCCGTTGTAATACTTTCATTCAATGTTTGTGATTCACAATTTAATCTTAAAAGACCTCTACGTGTAAACTGCATACGCGAAATGATTCCCACTTTGTGGACGACGTCATTCCTGTCGGCATATATTTTCTATAATAGCGGCAATTGAAATCAGTCAAAGAATTTTGACATGGAATTCTGCTGTTATACTGAGTACGTTTTCGAAAATTGACAAAAAGTACCTGCAGTGAGAAAACACGAGTAGTATCAAAGATTAAAACGAAACTAGATTTAAAAAACAAGCCATATTATATCATAAATGACGATAACTCTGATGGCACTGACGGTCACGATGTGTTTTAATTTTTCTCCAAAAAAAAGAAAGAAAAATGTAGCGTCTGTTTTTGCCTAAAACAGAGTAGAAGATCAACTATAACTGCCATCGCGCGTTTTCAAAGTCAGTATTGGTTAATTAGATTACACCGATAAATGAAAATAAAAGAATATACATATATTGGTTGTGTAACATTTCTCGATATTCTAACCCTATACTGTTTACAATGAGTGTACCATTTCGGCCAAACGGAATTTCGGTATTTATTTCGTTTTCTTTCGTTTAGCCTTGCCTATTTTAGAGAGCCGAATTCTGCTTTTCGATTTTATTTTTGTAATCCAAATTTTGGTTTACGGCTTTTCGTTTTTGATTTCCGATTTCGGCGTTACGATTTTACTTTTGGAATTCGAAATTCTTAATTCTTAATTGTCAACAAGATTTTCAGCTTTCGGCTTTTAGCATTCTGCATTTTGGGATGTTGCTCTCAGCTTTTGGCTTTTTGAATTTCGGCTTTCAGAATTTGACTTTTAAGTTTTGGCTTCTAGCATTCAATGTATCACTTTCTCCATTTAGCGTTTTTTATATAGCCGATCATAAATCAGCTTTATGCTTTAATGCTTTAATGAAGTACTCCTAAAAAAACAGCTTACGCTATACTAGGAGGTGTAGTTAACTATAAACTCTAGCTAAACTCTATGTACAATTTACTTAATTACAGCAATCTGCATTTGGCTTTGAAGCTTTTACTTTTAGTATATTCCTCTTTTCTGCTCTGTAAAACGAGGATGCTGCCGCAGTGGATCATGGAAAAACGATTGGTGGACGGTGGATCGAGGGCAGATAGCTTATGACTCAATGACTAATTAACCCTTCAGTTAATTACATAAGATTATTATTATAATTATATATTGCTTTTATAATTATTATTATTATTATTACAAGTGGAACCGGAATAAAAGCAATATATAATTTAATTGTCATAATGGAAAAATGGTAAATATGATACCACCTACTGCCCTTAATTTTAGTTTTTAGTGGGGTTTAGAAATTGCGAAAATCATGCAAATTTGTTAGTAAAATATCGGCCCTCAGTCGGCCCTCAGTCTTTTCTGTATGGACCTCGTTGCACTCGATCTGTACTGTCAAGATTCTCCCAGTATGGCTCTCGCGCTTGGTTAATAATAAGATATATGTATTATCATAGATACAACACCAATTGACAGTGTTCTTTGTATAGCACAAACCAACAAATGCACCCTCAGACAACAACCCTGAGTTTAAATTGTGTATATCAAAATCCCCAGTAATGCAATTTGTAAAATTCATAGTCAGAGCAATATGTAAATAGCTCAGAATAGTGGATTCAAAAGCCTCATATGAAGGTAAATGAGAGCTTACGTGTACAGTTTATATCAATGAACCAATGGTTCACATGAAGCTACTCGGAAACTTACATGTGCCTAATATTATTCAGTATCAGTGAATATGAATTATGGTGATGTCAAAAATTCCTGGAACAAAAAATATACTAAAGAACACCAGTGAAAGTCACTCAAATGTTAAACTCTGAAAATATGGTAGCAGTATTAGAAGGAACAGTAACCCGACACTGTTAAATTATCATGTTGTGACTAATATGTATTTTTTACATTACAAAATTTTTTTGTTTTCCTTTCTCTTGAATTTAATGTCATTAGCTAGCACTGTCATTACGTACCATGCTCTAAAACAAATAAAGACGAAAGGAAATAAATATCAAACAAAAATAAATTTAAACCAAAATTAATTAATGTACATGATTTGAAAAATAAATTTGGAATGGTCTGAATTTTAACAGGCCATGAATTGACATAAGAGTCAGACTGGTGTGAATCAGACCAAAAGTATATGTATTTTCCAACAAAGGCTTGACTTTTCATACCATGCTCAATTACACATGCATGTACATGTATATTTATTAAAGGGGCAAAACACACTAACAGCATGTGCTAACATTTTAAACATTCAATATTAAAATCACACTGGATCGGATTCAATGAAATCTAAATACAGCAGACAACCACCACATTTCAAAAATCTTTCTTCAAATATTTATTTGGTCCTTTTTTTTTCTGGCCACAATTTTTTTTAGTGTCATGATTAACTGCAACACCATCAATCAAGTGTCACCCTCTGAATTAGTAAAACAAACAATTTTTATATATTATATAGATTATACATTATTTCAAACCAATATCAATTTAATTTATTCTCCTGACATCACAAGTGCCGCCTGATATTACAATGGTTTTGAAGTACAAATCTGAAGAGAAAACAAAGCAGAAGAATGTAATTAACCATCAGGTCAGCTGGAGGAGAGAGGGCTTAAGTGGTAGACCAGTATACTGGTACCCAGTATTAACCCACCTCAGAAGAGAACATATAATTAATTATTATGCTCTAGATCAAGGATAATTAATGAAAGGGATTTTCAACTTTTAAATAGATATCTATTTACTATGCTTTTATTCTTTTATATACACCTAAAAAGGTTTGAGACGCAACTCCCTTCCCCCATTTCCCCCAAAAGAAGCCCACCAAAAAAAAAACCTTTTGAACAAATAACAGATATTTAGCCCACGTACAGCTTATATAATATATAATAACTTTACAGTACACTCCCCTAAATGATAAATATAGCTCTGAAGACTTCAAAGTGAATTTTATGGGTGTATGTAAAACCAAAAAGACTCCCGAAACACCCCAGAACACTCTGAAAACACCCAAAAATTACAAATACGAAGAAAATTAAAATATGAAAAAAGGAAATGAAATAAATAAGATATTATATGGCTGAAGTGCCCAAAAGGGGAAATGGAACATGGGCAGTGGTCTGAAATTTGCATTTAGTATATTTTTTGGTGGCGGAAGATGCGGTGGCCTAATGGAGTAATGGTTAGCATGCTGGACTCAGGACTGAGTGGTCTGGGTTTGAGCCCTGGCTGGGGTCAATGTCTTGTGTTCTTGGGAAAGATACTTTACTCTCAGTGCCTCTCTCCACCCAGGAGTATAAATGAGTACCGGCGACAAAATGCTCCAGGGTGGACTAACTTGCGATGGACTATCATCCCAACCAAGGGGGTTAAGGAATACTCCTAGTTGCTTCATGCTACAGAAACTGGGATTAAGGCTCCAGCTCCGGCAGTTGTGGGCCACTACGCTCATGAAGACTTTACCAGTTTATATGTTTGGTGTTCCTGGGTGTTCCGGGGGTGTTGACCAGGGTCACTGTTCTTGGTTTAACATACACCCAAATTTTAATCAATACTGTTAATGAGATAATAAAATTGCATGCGTTTTAAACACGGAGCAAGCCTATCAGTCGAGGCTGTGGAGTTCAGCCTGCCAATCACAATGGTCTGATTTGATTGGTTAATTCACCCAGGTATAATTATGTGCAATTATTCAGTATTGTCCAAGTTGTTTGCACAATCACAAAGCTTGTAATTCTGAATAATTTTGCAAATCCCGTCAAAGTCATCTTCACGAGACTCGTTCAAGTTCTCGACAAACTCAGATAAATGGAAACAGGTGGCTCTTTGGTCGCAGGCTTGAGCTTTGTAGCAATTTTAGCTAGCCGCAAAATTTGGACTGTACTGTACATGTCGAAATGGGTGAAGGGAATTTATTGTTTGCATTCAGTTCCTCCAAACAGTGAATAGATATATTTGTTTTGCGCTCAATATTTATTATTATAGCTTGTTGTGTTTGACATAAATCAATTAGTTGTTTGGATAAACCAACCCCAACTTTTCTTGACCGTTGTTGTGCGACGTTTCAGCTTTCCCCACATGCCATTAATGATAAAAATAGCCAACAAAGTGCTTCAGACGGGGCGTGTCCTTTCCTTTTATAGGCTCGCTCTGTGTTTAAAAGATATACGGTATCCCTTCAATTTATGCTCTTCACTCTCACCTGTAAAATCCACTGTCTACTGACTACAATCAATATGTTTATTATAAGACGCATGACCTCCATCTATGAAAAAGATGAAACAGAAAACAAATTATAAACACTACATTGTGCATGGGAAATTCCTTAGTACTCCTATCATCCTGAGTCTCCTACGCAGCCGTTTATTTGTGTCGTCACGCAGCGCTTCTCCCCACTAACGGCTGCTCTAGCCTGAACCACATTCCTTTCCTTTTGTTTTAGACCGCAGCAACTTTGACACCTATCGGCAAAAACGTGACTGTTACCGTTTGCCGAAAATCTTTTTCAACATTAATTTTTAATATCATTCATTTGTCTTCAGTTAAACCATGTTTTATTTTGATGTCTGGTGTGCGTCAAATTTAAAAGGCGGCATACTGGCATTCGCTTGACGTTTCCGACGCTAAGGTCACGATAAGACACAATCTATTATTGGTGTATTGGCGTGAGCAAGTTCCGAAAAATGGCACTGCAAGACAGCAACTGTGATTGGCTTAAATCGGGAAAGGAATGTGATTCGGATTTGAGCAGCCGTTAGTGGGGAGAAGAGTTGGGTGATGACACAAATAATGGCTGCGTAGGAGACTACTGTCATCCCAGTTCATCTAAATATACCTGATTAAATAGACAGCTAGATTTTTACTTTCATTTTACTGAAAACAATTTTCAGTTGATAACAAAATAAACTTAAGTTAAACTTAATTATTGCCAATTATTTTTTATAATATTATAACACTGCACCATAGCGTCTGTATTTTATATTGTTTGTGATCAGAAAACTGAAGTTGTGTGACGCGTGACAAAAAGTGAAAAGTACAATGTTTACAAATGCTTTACTCTTCTGATTAAAACCTCGAATTGTAATATATATATATAGTCTATTTTAATACACAACAGCTCTTCTGTCCAAAATTTAAATAAAATTTATTAAAACTAGGGGTACCATATTGGAAGTGAAGTGCTGCCACATTTGTAATTTCATTATCATCGTTGGTTTTATAAAACAATGTCACGCAAGATCCTTTCGTGCATTTGCGTCTCAAAATAACCTTATACTAACAAAGCGCAAAACCAACATCTGGTAGTGACAGACACATTTGTTACAATGTCACGGATTTAGGACACTACTTCCAAATATTTAATTTTCGAGGAAATTCAAGTAAACCAATTGTGAACACAATGCAACGTGTCCAAATATTTAATTGTCGATGTGATTGAAGTAAACCAATTTACCGGCGGTCAAGTCCGTCTGCGACGCAGGCTAGGCGTGCGTGAAATTGTAGAAAAAAGGAGCACGTGACTCGGATCTCACAAGGGTCAGTTCATATGTTTGCTTGAAACATAACAGGGGCGGCTTGGTAATAAAACAATGTCACGCAAGATCCTTTCGTGCAAGAGCGTGTGCAAGAGCGTCTCAAAACAGCCGAAATCGGCAACAATCAAGCATCAGAGCGTCTCAAAACAGCGTCTCCTCGAGCGCGCAAAAGAAATCCCGAAAACAACAATCGTCTCTTCTCGTGCAAATTCAAGCATGCAATAGTCGTCACAAATCAGACTTTTCACGCGGAGGGGCCTGGGTACTGCTAACAAACATCTTACCGGCAGACGGAAATCCTGAAATCGAAACTCAGGACAGAAATAGGAGGCTACCCTGTGCGGGCAACAACAAACCGCAGAATATTTTTCATAAAAATTGAAGGGCCACAATTTTTTGTAATGATTTATAGCAAGCAAACATTATATTTAAATGTTGTTCAGCACACAGATTTGACAGCATAGAAACATAAAATCGCCGGCCTGCATTCAAATATATTAATATTTTTAATTTCCCAGGACAAGAAACAATATGGCAAGCAAAACATCGTATCGAAACGAGAAGAGATACAGCAACTCACTAGGCACCTTTCCAGTATTTCAGTAAAAGCTGGAAGATTTCGTACTATTTTAGCCTAAAGAAAAGCTTGTGAAAATCGTTTGTTTGTTTATTGAGCTCAGCTTTGGGACTGGGAATTTTAATTCAAAGATGCACAATGTGCAGTGACGATTTATATTATTATACTTCGCAAGCAATACTGACACTATTAGAAACATAAAATCGCCTAGATTCAAATGAAGAAATTCAATTTCCCTCTGTACATTTTAATTTCCTAGGACGAGAAACATGGCAAGCGAAATATCGTATCGAAAAGTGAAGAGAAAAACATATAAGCTTAAGCTTAATAATTCACTAGTATTTCAGCGCAGTCGGAAAGCCGTTTTATAGATTTCGTACTATAATCAAAGCAATGTTTGGAATGAAGGTAAGCCAGCAATTTTCAATGTAAAAATACGCCAAACAGGCGTGTTTTCCATATTTTCACTTACCGAGCTCAGCTTAATTTCGGACTGGGATTCCTGCTCGTTCTTTCTCAAGTTCCTTCTTGTTTCACGTTTCGTTTCTAAACTGAAACAATGCAAAACAGTCGTGAAGTTAACGATTAAATACGTAAACAAAGGTGCAAAACTTTCTACCTGCCTAGCAGCAGAAAATTTAAATAAGCTCAAGCTTATAAACCGAATTGAACGGAAAATTAACCTTACCGCTAGCGTCGCTAAGCTATTATACGCTCGCCTGCCAAATATAAAATAAAACTCAAGAACACTTAGCTTTCTTTTGGCCAACAGTCGACTACTTGAATCTGCACTTTGTCTGCTACCCGAAGGACTTTCTTCGCTCTTAAGCAGCAATAAGATGCTAGAAAGCGAAGGAAAATTTCTTGAGTCGACAAAACACTTTCTTTAGATCAAGAACGAGCGAAAAATCCGGCGAAAACACGCCACTGAGCTGACGCGACCGGACGCGGGTCGGCAACCAGGTAAAATGGCGGCAAAACACAGCCTCATTTTCATGCATAGTAGTCACCAGGCTCCAGGGAACAACTTATTACAGCCTTAAAACAAATGACGGAAATTTAATTTTGCAAAACAGACAACTGAGTTGAAAAGAGGATGCTCTAAACCCTCTCATAAATTTCTCCTTTTGGTTTTAAATTAATAAGTGGCCGATTTAGCGCCAACAGGAAAATGATCAAACGCTGCTCATGCGCGGCTCTTCCCTGATATTTAAAAGAAAAAATAATAATCGCCCTTTTGATAAACTTTACTTCAATATCTAACACTCACAGGAATAAGGCGCTGTTTTATTGAGCATAATGTACTTTTAAAGCAATTTGAAATATTCAAAGCGATCTGGTCACGTGATTGATGACGTCACGTAAGATACGTGTTCAAAAACGTGTTCTTCACATAAATATCTATCCACATGTAGATTTTTGTTGCTATGCGCCTTACATTTCGTGAGATATAGCTGAACAAATTTTCCACACATTTTTACACTCGTGTATAGCCCCCTTAAATTTAAAATGCCAGAATATTAATGGCCATTTCAAAATTCCCCATATCAATGTCTTGCTGAAAATATTGATTACTTTTCAATTGATAGAGACCTGTTCTCACAGTAAACAAAAACGCACTTTCGGGCGTGGTCACGTGACTAATGACGTCATCACACTAAGTTTGATATGAGAGTTATTTTATGGTAAGTGCTATTACCTTGTGGTGCTTCACCCTTCTGGGCCTCAAATTGACAAAGTTATTTGACATTGAAAAATTTCCAGTTGCAAAGGACTCTGGGAAGGTTCTTATTATAATTATATATTGCTTTTATAATTATTATTACAAGTTGGAACCGCTGAGGTAATGTATAATTTTTAGCCTGAATAGTGAGTACTTTTAACTTTATTTGGTCAAACATGGCGGGAAAGTTTATGTATCGTTTAATAAGGGAAAGGGGAATCAAAAAGCTTCCTTTGCCCGTAAACTTTGGTACCGTACACTGCCGCTTATAAGCCCTGGGCTTATACAACTTCGTAAGGGGTTTTGGATGGGCTTATGAGCGGGGGAGGGGGGGGGGGGGGGAGGGGGGCTTATAAACGGAATAAAAAAAACGTTTCGAAATGAGCTACAGCAGTGTTGATCGAAATACGTTTTTCATTTTAATACTGGTTTTTAATTAAGCTTTAAAACGTGTTCTGTGAGAGTGCTTAATATTAAGGAAACAAGGAAAACTAGAGGGGGTCTTATATCCGGGGGGGGGGGGGGGCTTATAAGCGGCAGTTAACGGTATCCGATTGGTATTTTGCAAGATGGCGGCCAAATCCCACGAATTAAATTACGGGAAAATTAATTGAAGAAAGGAAAGAAGAAAGGAAATACGTAAAATATACAACAAATGAAAGAAGAAAAGAATTGTTCCTTGCCGGTTACGAACCAGCGACTAATACGTGCGTGTGGGATTTCCGAGTCCAAAAACTACCCCCGTGCGCCACAACGGCAGTTATGGTAAATTTTCGAAATTTTTAGTAGAAAGATGCGTTCCACGTACTAATTCCTACAAAAAAAACTACATCACTCCTTTACGCACCCCTAAACAGAAATACGCCAGTCAGTTTACAACAACCCACATCAATTCGTTATTATAAAACTTATTTATCACCTGTAATTATTATTAATTTTTCTTTGATTTTTTGATTTTTTTTTTCGGGGGGGTGGGGGGGGCGGTTTCGCTGTCTACGGATATTTTCAATTCCTAACTTCAGTATAAAATACATTGACACGGTCAGTTTTGTTTGTACTTGTAAATAATACAAATCGCCACTAGCGGGGACAGGATTAGACTGCAAAACAGTCCGTATTTTCGCGCGAGAGTGTCGGGCTGAACGCGGCCGAAGGATCTGGAACGAGCGCGAAATTACGAGTGGGATTATCGTCGTTTCGCGCCTCTCAATTCGCGCGTCGCGCACAATATCCCGAGAAAAAGAAAGACTGTTTTGCAGTCTAGGACAGGATCGGGTCTTCACCTGATTTTACCCCGGGATATTTGGGCCCAAAGGAGATTTTAAGGGGTTGAGGGTGCAGGCAATAACAATCGCCTTTATTTCAATGGCTGAGGCTTGACGCAAATCAATTATAACAAATATCAAACCTTTATTATTCCACCGACATCATTTTGTTTGTATAAAACTATTTGACCTATACTTCTATCATTCAGGAAGGCAGTCACGAACCCAACGGCAAAACGCAACGATCTACCATCCCCACAGTGAACGCACACGCACGCGGGGTGACAGTAATTGAGAAGGAATTTGAGGGAATACATGTAATTACACAACAACAACATCATTGAATTTCTGGAATAATGAAACGCGTTTTCTGACGAAGGGGTAAAGATTGAAGTATCTTCATTTGTCAAATGAGTATTTTGAGATATTCCAATTTGGTATCATTTCCACATCCTAGTTAGTTTTTTCTTCGAGTATCTCCCTAAATGGGCTCTATTTCCAGCCGTTTTGGGAGTCCGGTTGCATCCTCCCAACGAACGGCTGGATGGTTCGAGGATGATCCTTATCGCTTGTCTGTTACGTCGCATACGCTTTTTATGCAAATTACGCGAGAAGCGCGGGGGAAAAATGGCGTGGGTAATGGCGCAGGTTGTTACATGCAACACAAGTACGGACCAATCACAGACAATCCTCGGGCAGGCTTGTCTGTGATTGGTGGAAAATACAATGGGAAGACCTTCACATCACAGAGGTTAAACGCAAAAATTTAACGCCACTTCCGGTTTTCGTTGCCTTGACTTTTCCAAGAGTATGACGCGTAATACCGTGCGCTTTTATAAACGGGGTCTCACCTGGCGATGACTAACCGCTAACCGAGGACTCTGGGTAAGATTGCTTCAAACAGCAAAAACCGGAAGTGGCGTTTTAAAGCGGTCAAACGCAGAAATTTAAAAATATCTGCGTTTGACCGCTGTAAAGGTGAGGGACGAGGGCTCACAAAACAAGCCTGAACCTGAACCGTATAAACCGTAACAAAGTTTAGTGAAGATGTCAAATTTGACCTAACACAATGCAACACACAGTTTATTATGCAGCTGATCCATCTGGTCTATCCATAGTAGTGTCACGGGTGGCACTGTTCTCCAGATTTCTCACTCTTCCGCGAACTGAAGATAAGGTAGACTCCTCGTCAAAGTCACTGTCGTCGCTAGTTTCTTCTGGAATGGCTCCCAGCTGTTTAAGAGTTGACTTGAGTGAAATCTCTGGGACGCCCAGGATGGTTGCGAGGCCAGGGATGAGTAGTGGTTTGCGATCCGTCACACAAGGTAGGCTTCCTCTGCAAACTGGACAGCTTTCGACATGAAACAAGCACGAGAAACAGCCCAAGAACCTTCCACACCCAGTGTTGCAGGACAGCATTAGAGAGCATGCCGTTTCACGGCAGATCAAGCACTTAAAAACTTCTTTCAAATTCTTCTTTTCTTCCTCGGTGTTCAGCATGTTCAGAATCTTATCCAACTTGGCTTCTGCACCTTTGGCGCTTTGTGTGCTATCAGTACTGGTGCTATTCAGTGGAACTGAAGAGCAACTTGGGTGCAATGTTGCCAGTCCAGGTGAAGGCGAAAAGTCAACATCATCGTCATCCTCTTCTTCGGTGTAGAAGCCGTAATCTGCCTTGATGGAGTTCCAAACGTGAGGCTTCCAGTCAGCGAAGTTCTTTATATAAAAAACTCGAAAGACTTTCTGTGCCGCCCAGAATGTGTTACCTACAAAGAAAAGAGATTCCTCGAACCTTGATGTTTTCCAATTGCAAGTTAAATTGAATATAATCGAAATTACATGTAAATGTACAAGAAAATAATATGATAATATTACGTAGATGGGCATTTTGGGACTGTGCTAAACACCGAAACGCCATTTTTGTAATGGTTTATATATTTTGCTATGTTGATTATCAACTCAGAGTTGATAAAGGTAAATTATTAAACCGCCGTAGCGAATTTCTAAAGCTGACGTTATATATTTTGCTGTTTGGGAGAAGCGTTGCGTGACGACACAAATAACGGCGACTAGCATAGTGAAACAGTGGCTATACTGAATATGAGCTCGCGATCTTAGATAAGTATTCCAAATAAAATAAAGGCTACTACCCAAAAAACTGTAAGGCCGCTTGTAGATCCACCCCTTTTAATATGTACTAGTGATATTAGCGAAGAGTGTCTTCCTCGCCAGTTGGATTTGTTGACATAATAATCCCGGCAGAATTTGCATTCGGCAGACGGAGTAAACGCCCAGTTTAAAGCTTTTCGAAGCCTCCAAGCCTATACCTAAATGGTTATTGGATTTATTTCTAGTTGTACTGGCTCAGTCAGTAAATTATGATCCTCGCAGCGAATGAATGATCCATGTCTGGTGTGCGGCCAAATTTTCCGTGAATTTCGGTTATTGAAAAATTATAAGCAAAATTATATACACCCACCACAGTAAAAAGCGTTTTTTTATCGTGTACAGCTATGACTTTACAGATATTTTTTCGATAGCCACAAAAGAAGCTGTGAAATTTTACTACCTGCAAGGAGCCCAAGAGTGTGACCATTTTTAATTATTCATTATGTCGTGCATTCTCAGTTTCTTGGAAAAGTCAACCAAAATTCCCGGAAAATTCAGACGCGCACCAGACATCACCATTTACCCCATTCGCGAACTCGTACCATAGTGGATCGTTCATTCGCTACGAGGATCTTTAAGGCCCGTTTACACATGCGATTTTTGATGCGATTTAGCGGCGATTTATCGCGCAAGTGTAAACTACCTGCGATTTCACGGCGATTTTTATGGCGAGTTGTAGGAGATGTATCGCTTTTTAGTCACAAAATCGCCGATAAATCGCATCAAAATTCGAGCAAGTTCGAAACAGCGGCGACAAATCGCATTCAAATCGCCATGAAATCGCATCAAATATCGCATGTGTAAACGGGCCTTTACTCACTGAGCCAGTACAACTGGAAATAAAACCACCAACCATTTTATAGGTATAGGCTTGGAGGCTTTGAAACGGCTGGGCGTTCATCTACATGTCCGTATGCCGAATGCAAATTCTGCCGGGATTATTATGCCAATATCAGTATAAGGGGTGGATCTACAAGCGGCCTTACAGTTTTTTTGGGTAGAAAACTTTATTTTATTTGGAATACTTAATATCTAAGATCGCGAGCACATGTTTATAGTCACTGTTTCACTATTCTTTTTTGTCGTCACGCAACGCTTCTCCCAAATATATTAAAACTTGATGGGGACTACTGTTTTGATCGCTCACATCTTTAGCTTTATTTCCATCGGAAATTATATCAGCAAAATATAACCATTACAAAAAATTTAGACTGCGAGCAGTCTCTATTTGTCGCTAAAGTCCGTGAGGCGCGCGCCACTCGTAAATCGCGCGTTCGCCTCACGGACTTTAGCGACAAATAGTCTATAAAAAATTCGGTGTTTCGTGTTTTTTTATAGCACAGTCCGGCATTTTGCGCGGAGACTGAAATAAAATGTAAAATTTGCCATTTGCGCGAAAGTATACATTCTCCCACTTCACGAAATTTTTTTTCTACCAAGTTGATCTTAATATTTTAAAGAACTTCCGAGCGTACTCTCGAAAAATTTATTCGATTAATCGAGAATGATCCTTATCTTAATACAATCTTGTTGCGAATGTGCGTTTCAAAATTGCCGAGCTTCCTTCCACGAGCGTTCATGCTTGAATTTACAGTGAGGATCTTCATATTTCCTTTGACTTCTGAAAACGCAACGCTTTTATCATGTTTTATCGTGTTGGAAGCAAATCGCTTGATTTACTTCTGCATGGGAAAAATAGAACCAAAATTTCCTGATATTTTATACAGAGAAATGAATTTCAGTTACCTCGCATCTGATTGGTAGCTACACAATTGGAAACATGAAAATCAAATCAAAGTCTTCACGGCATTAAATATTTTTTTTAGCGACTACTTGCTAAATTGACTATGACATAGTCAATTTAGCAAGTAGTCGCTAAAAAAATATTTTCTATTCCACTGAACATAAAGGCCCGATGAAACGGTCTCTTCATTAACATTTGTTGAGTCATGTTGAGAGATGTTGAGACCATGCCGTGTCAAACTGCTTCAACATTTCGAGAACAAAAGAAATGAAGAGAAGACGTTGAGACAAAATGTTGAATGTTTAATCGGGCATTTTAAAATTGATCATAATCTCTTGGTTCGCGATCGCTTTCAAGACTTTCAAGGTAATTTATTTTTGTGGCCTATATTATATAAAGGTTTGGTGAGGATATAATTATATATTAAAACTGATCGAAAATATAAACTTAAATACGGTCGCCTTTGTTTTCAGTATTACCGATACTGGTTTTTGCAACGTCATTTTTCACGCCGAATTATTTTTGGCGGGCTATCTTTTCATCTCAGCGGGAATCGGATTACCCTGCGAGCAGAGCCTCTTTCGATCGAAAGAGGCTCTGCTCGCAGGGTTGAATCGGATATCAGTTTGTTGTACTTTATATTCAGCGGAATGCAAATAATAAGTGGGTACACTACCAGTTTAAAACAGTAAATATAATAAAAAATAACAAATAAGATATAAAATCTATAATAGCAAATAGTACGTATCTGGTACAATTGTTTAAAAAACAAGTTATTACTGACCTCTCGTGGTTACCATATCCTTGATCGGGTTGCCTTTAATATCAGTAACAACTGCTTTAGCGTCAGGTTCTGCTTCTCCCAATTGATTTTGTAGTGCACGAGAAATATCGAAGACTGAGTACATGCCGTGAAGCTGTGCAAGGCGAGAAAGATCGATGGGGATGTCCCACATGTCTTGCATTGTGTTGCTATCTGTATCGAAGAATGTTAGTCTAAATGACTTGGTTTCCATGCTAGTTCCTTTCCTCCGTTTACTTCCCGCACTAATTCCTTTCAAATTGGCATTCCACACCGAGGGCGCTGGTCGAGCACCAAACGATCGCGATATGTTGGTGAAGGTACTGGTGGAGCCGGGAATTGGCTGATTACTTTGCAGGTAACGGTGCATGGTTGCCATCTGCGCTGTCGCATTTCCTCTTCGTGCACGGTTTGGTGTTGACGTTCCGGTAGGGGGGTTATATCGATCCATTGCAGACCCGGTACTGCTTGAATATGCCGAATACGTCGGTGTATTTTGGAGCATCTGCAGTTGTTCCTCGGTCTCGGTGCTTCCGGCTTCCTTGATGGCGATTAAAATTGCTGCATCTACGTCTTGGCGGACATTTAAAGAGTCCGTTTTCATCCTGCCAAATGTTGTGATAGCCAGATCCTCGCATAAACTTTAAATGCATTCCAGGTCTTTCGACCTGGAAAAAATTAATCAGTTCTCCAGCAGTCACTTCTGCGCAAGGGAAATGAACGGAACGACCTTCGAAAGAAATCTTCACCATGATGTTTGCGCCACAGCTCTCCAGAAACACGTTGAAAAGCAAACTAAAAGAAACTGAAACCGCAAATATTTGATATTGTTATGTTCGACCAATCGCAATTTGTAGCGCGGCGCTCTTCCAGGCACGTGCAATACCAAAAATAAACTTTCCCACGCTAAAAGGAAGCTTCTTTATATATAAACTGAGGCTGTTCCGAAGACGAGGAGTGTGGAGTGCGGAGTGCGGAGTGCGGAGTGCGGAGTGCGGAGTGCGGAGTGCGGAGTGCGGAGTGCGGAGGGGGGGGATCCGATAGATCACCTTCACTTTCATGGAAAATAAAACGAGCCATTTCACGCAAAATCCAGTTCATAATATTCCACGTAATACGAGCGGTAGCCACAAAATCGCAGTTTCAATTCTTAATTCTCATTTCATGGTTACTGATAATAGTTATGGAAAATCACGGCTCACGACTATTTAGCAGATCACTTTTCACGAGAAAATAAACAGTCTTTTCACATTTTACGCCAAAAAATATAGCAATTAACGGATCACGAAAATATGCTCTACCACCCTCTTGGTGTCGTGTTGTCTCGTAACAAATGAGCGCTTTCTAACGTACCTACCGTTTCACTCAAGGTGATACAGTCGAACCTCCACTAACGGCCATCTCTAGCTCTATAACGGCCACCTCTCTACAACAGCCAGGATTTTCGTCCCGACCGTGCGCCGATCCATACACTTTACTCTTATTGAAACCTCCCTACAACGGCCAGATAATTCTGTACCAGGGTGGCCGTTGTGGAGAGGTTTAACTGTATATCCGCCCCACCCTCCACACCCACCCAGCATCCATCGATCAAAGTTTTATATTATATTTTTTTAATTTTTCTTTTTATCTGTTCTATTTTTCTTTTTCTCTTTTCTTTTTTTTTAATTTCCTTTTCGTTTTATTATTATTAATTTGTTTTCACTCCGCAGTCTGCAGTCCGCAGTCCGCAGTCCGCAATCCGCAGTCCTCGTTTTCAGAACACGCTTGACAGCCATCTCATGTGACTATACCTGTTTAACTTTCCATTCGAGCATGGCGCTTTTTCCCGAGATTGCAAATGAAAATGTTGTTATAGGTCTGATTTGGCAAGGATATACTCACGAGGAGATAAGCTGTTATTACCAAAGAGCTCTATCCAGGGATAAGGGGACTTGGAAGTCGCAGTGTTAGAAGATATTGCGACGAACGTGATTTGAGACGCCTTTCTAATGACGATTTAGACGAAATTGTCGAAGGTCATATAAGGTGCTACGGCGACAGCTATGGGCGTCGAATGATGCAAGGTAGTGTACGCGCCATGTTAGGAGTCACTTCAAGAGCCATTAGCCAAAGAAGAATATCAGCGGCTTGCAGGCGAGTGGCACCAGACGCACTCAATGCAAGGACAAGGGACATTTTGAATCGAACGAACCCTGTGCCGTACTTTGCTCCTTATTTGGCTACAAAGGTCATTTTGATCAAAATGAGAAAATTGCACAAGACTTTGGTTGCACTCATGTTTTGTTTGTAGACGGTTGCTCAAGATTTATCTGTGGAGCCATAATATTGCCAGTGAAGAACCCCATCTTAATTTATCACCATTTGTTTAGACCAATATTGCTCCGTTATGGTTTATTCGATCAAATCAGAATGGATCACGGGCAAGAGTTTTGCTTGTGTGTATTCGTTCAGGAACTTCTTAAAGAATACAGGTTTGACAAAAGGAGACTGCCATGGCGTCAGACTCAGTCTACACAGAATTATGTAGCCGAGCGCATGTGGCCAGAAGTCAATCAGCGGGTCAACTATCCCATAAAACGTGTTCTCGTTTCTATTCAGGCGAAAGAAGAATTCGACTTTGGTGATGCTGTCACCAAGTTCTGTGTTTCATGGTTGACAATGTACACCTGTCAAGACCCCCTACAGCAGCTTGTCGATTCTTGGAATTTCCATAGAATTCCTGGACAAAATGGGTGTGTTCCACTGGAGAACATGCTGCGGTCTAATCGCGCGCTGAAAATACCCGAGGAACTCGTACCCACCACTGAAGAAGTTGTAAGAATGTATGAAGAGAGAGGTGGCAATCTCACTCGCGATGGAAATTTTGGAATCGATCCTCTGGCATTAAGACCAGATTTGATAGAGTCACGGCAACAGTTGTTTTACGCAAATCAGCCAACAGGACAGATAATATTTTCTAGCATTTTGCAGGGGTATCTAGAACTGTTTGAACACGCGCTTGGCTTTCTAATTGAGCTAACAATGTATTTGACCAGGTTCCTAGAGAATTAACAGAAATTAGTAAAGAGATACGAAATAGAACGTTTATTTATACTTCTAACTTGGAAGCATGTGTAGTCGATAGCGTAGGAAGTATATAAGACGCAACAAAAATTTACAAAGATCTACCCACTGAACAATGAACTTATCCCAGTATATTCCGCCGTATTTCATCAGATCAAGCTGGAATGTAGCGTACTGTACTGAATCGGCTCACGGTGTAATATCTAAATTAAATGGAACATAAAAATCTGTTTAAAACCATTGCTGTGCGTCAAGTTAGTCACATACAGGTGCAGGGGCGGATATGACGTATCACGCCGAAGGCGTGAAACGGGTGCCGAGCTTCTAGGGGCACGAGGTTCTAGGGGGGTCCGGGGTCATGCTACCCTCTATAACACCATTTCCTGCTTTCCTGAGACTCGAAAAGCGTTTGCGAACATGACGAGCCGCACGCCTTAGATACTTGGACGATGGTCATTTCAAATGACCTATTTCGCAATATATAACAATAGACGTGTTGAAAACATACACCGTATCTCGTTTCGAAAACCTCAATAAATGTCTGAGATATGTTAGTCACACGTCACCACTTGTGAACTAATTGCTATTTCTGGCGGCGAAATATATTATTTCGTGGCGAACTCGCTTGGCGGCAAACAAGGAGTTTTACTGCAATGGCTCTAGATTTACGGCTTGGTGTTTTGCAAACATTTCGATCTCCGAGATGAAGTTCTCTCCGAGGGGAAGTTTTCGCTTGCTGAAACATCACATGATGATAACCTCGATCGAGCTATGAAAAGACGTATTCCATTGAAGAGGGAATATAATGTTGCTTGTCATAGCCGGACTTGACTTTGACACCGGGCGCCGTCTATGAAGAAACGTTTTCGTCTTTTGTAACGTTTGCCAATCTTGCAAATGGTATTTTGCACTTCTACACGACAAATGAAATGTCACAAATGAAAGGTCAGTTTTGTATTGTAGTGCAAAACCAACTCAAGTGTTCAATCTCGCATGCGACCCATCGAAGTGTTGTGTTGTATTTCAGCCCAGTGTTTGTTCATTGAATTGTCGAGTTCAGCAAACATGAACTGTAATGTCCGGGTATTCACATCGTGGATCATTCATTTCTTGATACAATCATAAGTACTAGAGGATGCCAGGTAAGTCCTTAGTTAAAAAAACGTAATCCGGCACTTACAATTTACAAAAGTTAAACCCGCATGCTGTGATGTCCGGCCAGTCAAAATGGAAAATATAGGCGAGTTTTGTTTATGTTATTTGTATTGCAACAATTTGCTATATGATACCGGCATAGCAAACATTATATTTTTCCCGTAATGAAAGACTTCAAATTTACCAGCCAAATATACATGTTCATGTACTTTATTTATCACACCCTTTCCAGCGGTAGCAAGAGAAACCAATAAGAAACGGCACGCGCTATAATTTTTATTCGTGGAACACCCAGGAGTATGGAATGACCGGCAAGAGATACTAATAAAAACGCGCTAAATTTTTTTTATTCGGAAGTAGTTTATTTTTATTTGGAAGTAGTTCGCACTTAATATTTTCCGTGCATCTGAACTGGTGTGAGGCACACCTCATACAGTTCGACGTAACATAAAAATACTAACTTTGGCACTAGCTTAATTTTTCGTCCATCTGAACTGGCGGGTGGCACACCTCATACAGTTCGATGTAACATAAAAGTACTAACTTTGGAACTAGCTCGCACTTAATTTGTCGTCCATCTGAACTGGCGGGTGGCACACCTCATACAGTTCGATGTAACATAAAAGTACTAATTTTTGAACTAGCTCGCACTTAATTTTTCGTCCATCTGAACTGGCGGGTGGCACACCTCATACAGTTCGATGTAACATAAAAGTACTAACTTTGGAACTAGCTCGCACTTAATTTTTTCGTCCATCTGAACTGGCGGGTGGCACACCTCATACAGTTCGATGTAACATAAAAGTACTAACTTTGGAACTAGCTCGCACTTAATTTTTCGTCCATCTGAACACACCTCATACAGTTCGACGTAACATAAAAATACTAACTTTGGCACTAGCTTAATTTTTCGTCCATCTGAACTGGCGGGTGGCACACCTCATACAGTTCGATGTAACATAAAAATACTAATTTTTGAACTAGCTCGCACTTAATTTTTCGTCCATCTGAACTGGCGGGTGGCACACCTCATACAGTTCGATGTAACATAAAAATACTGACTTTGGAACTAGCTCGCACTTAATTTTTCGTCCATCTGAACTGGCGGGTGGCACACCTCATACAGTTCGATGTAACACAAATAAGTACTAATTTTTGAACTAGCTCGCACTTAATTTTTCATCCATCTGAAAGAACAAACAAAGCCCGTGACGAGTCGGCGATTTATTTTTTTTAAGTTTCCAGAGTTTGTTTAAAAAGATTATTAAGGGCCGTAAAAGCAACTGCATCTTTCAAGTTCCCTCGCACAGGCCTTCGAGATTTTTATTAAACAAGCGAATACCGTTCAAAAGTAGTGTATTTTTTTTATACAGTTCAATGGGGGTATACATGTACAAAAGTCGTTTCGTACCTATTATATATATTTATATGATTGTTTACAACTATACAACACTGATGTGGACAGCACTGTGCCCCCTTTTGTGTTCCATTTAGTTATTGGCGTTTTGAAACATTTTTCCTAAATGCCGAAACGTGTAGTAGACTCTAGAAAATATTCATACCTGCAACTGTATTCTCTTTACGGTCAAGTGTCATTGTTTGGTGGTGTGTTGTTATTATAGCTTAGTAAGACTGAGGAACTGGGCCTACTATCAGCCTACTACTATAAAGTAGATCACTCTTTATAATACTTCTCAAATCTTCACTACAGGCCAGCACGTGCGGTGCGATTAATTAGTCCAGTTCGTTTAACGTTTTTGATATCGCAGTGGAATTTGTACAATCCGCTTATCACGCATTCCCTTCATTAGGTGAATTATCCACGCATTATGAAAGTAATATCCAGTACGCGATCACTACATCGCATTTTGATCTAAATGGTTACAGTATACCTAGAATAAATATTGAAATATTTAACTGACTCAGATTATTCTCGGTCTAGCTAGCTCGAGGATTGCATGGACAATCGTTTGTTGTATGTTTGCGATGTAATAAAGCATACCGCCCTTTCTGTTCACGCTTTCTTTGCCTTCTGCACTAGCCTGTTCACAGACGTTTATTTTTTTCGTAAGATACTGGCGCGCGTGCGAGCGCGAATGTTGTATTTGCATCTTCCAAATGAAGAAAACAGACACGTTTCATTTTCATCACAACATAATTATATAATTTATTCGGTATCATTCCTTTTCTGGCTTTCTTTTGATTCGGTGACATTTCTTGACACAGCTCGAAGAGATTATAACACCTTCCCGGCCCAAAGGGCCGAATTAGTAATTACTTTTCACAGTAGGAAATTGCTTGATAATCGGTTTAAGCATAGCGTCCATAGCGACTGTGGTATCATGCGGCGTCCCAAAAAAAGGTATATGCGGCTTCTCATGTCAAGATATAAACTCTGGAGTTTATCTTAATTCTCAACCAGAACATCAACATTTTCTATATTCCAGTAATCCCTATGTTTGCAGACGTATCGAACATTTCAAACGAAATAAAACTTGGACGGAATTTAGAGAAAATGGACCAAATCAACAGAAAGTCTGTATTAGACAACGCATGGCCCGGCAAGAAACGACAAAATGAATTTCTCTCGGCCCTTTTTCTTCGTGATCATGAAGCACGAAATGGCCATTTTATTTTGCGTGAAATGTGAATTGACCGTTGTTTTTTACATGACTGATCGTTCGTGTTCGTTTGTTCGTTTGTTTGTTTGTTTATTTATTTATTTATTTGTTGTCTAATGCCGCCATGCCACACAAGTCAGAATCCTTCTCTCCTTCTGTCTGCCCCGGCTCCACTGTCCATTTTCTGACGTCCTCTCCGGTATAATATTTCTCTTGCCGCCGACAGGTGAAAGTGAAAAATCAAAATGCCGAAAGCTAAAAGTTCACTCCCTAATTAACTCAAGCGGAAGGTTGAAAAAAGGCTACTGAAAGGTTAGGCTCGATTTCCGCCGCTCTCTCGAGTCCGGTCTCATTTTTCCCGAACAGCGGCTGGTAATCGAGCCTACTGAAAGGTATAATCTAAACGTTCAAATCCTAAATCCTGAAACCGGAAGCTGAATTCTAAAATCTACGCAAAGGCCTAAAGTGAAATGTAATACTCGAAATGCCGAAAGCTAAATTCCAAATGCCGAAAGCACAATGCTACTGTAATGCTAAAGCGACAGAATAATGCCCATAGCTAAAACTCTTAAACCAAAATTCCAAAAGCGCAAGGCTAAATGCCGAATACTGAAAGCTAAAAGCAAATTGACGAAAGGCGAATGCTATGTGACTTAAAAATAATGCCGAAATCTGTGCTGGAAAACGAAATTCCATTTGGCCGTAAAGGTACACTGATCGTTTACACTACAGTGGAATCCCGATTTCTCGAACCTCCAAGGGAAAAATTAACGAAAATTGGTTCGAAAAATTGGGAGTTCGAAATATCAGGGGTAAAATTATAATGAAACAAATCCAAGGGAAACGACTTTTGGTTCGAGTTACTGTTTTTTGTTTTTAGAAATTGAGGGTTCGAGAAATCGGGGCTCTACTGTATCACATTAGAATTATTCTCATTCACATGAGAAATAATTTTATATATGAGGGGCTCAGAACCAGAGTGGTCTAACCCACTTTTAGTAATTTTAGAAAGAAAAAACACTTTCAATTTCAAGTGTTGGAAAAAAAATATTGACTTGAGAAATGATTTTATATATATTGTATGTATTATTTTCCTCAGTGACACTCGCTCGGGATCCTTCTCCTTAAATGTTTCTTTTATATCTCCACGATATAGGGATTCAACAATTTTTCCCTCAAACGAACCATCCGGCAGAATAAAAATCAGTGATCAGTGATCTTTAGAATGTGGTGCATGGCAATATTAATATTATTTTTGTTTCCGGTCACGAATGATCATGATTTGAAGATGTTCACTTCAATATATTTGTTCTTTTCATTTTCGTTTATATAATTCCATGCGATAGGTACTTATTTGCCATGTTTTATGAAAGGCGATTGTTTGTTTTTGCTCTACTAAATAAACTTGTCCGCAAACGCACTTGCAGAATCACAATCAGTTGAAATTAATCAAGACTGATTTTTTTTCTTATTTTTCCTTTTTTAAGTTGCTGCTATCTGTTTTGGTTTACTAATAACTGTAAACGATAAGGGTTGCTGAGTAATGTAGCTTTGAAATCATATAATTTACATGTAATCCCGCAGTGCCGGCAAACGATATGTGATAAGAAATGAAATACATACACCTTATTCGATGGTTTAACATATAATACACGCGGATAGTTTGCGAGTTGCGTAATATTTTTCCGAGCCCGTAGTGGCGAGGAAAATGCGAGCAATGAGCAAAATTTCCGCGCGTATTATATGTTAAACCATCGAATAAGGGATTTATTATTCAACTGCAAAACTTCCCTGCTATTATGCTATTTTCCGTATTCGCTCTCTTCTAAACCGGTCAAACAAGGACAGTACAGTGTAATACGCTCTCATATTTTGCGTGTTCTCTTGACTTTATATGGTGAAATGACGTTTATAGTGGAATAATAATGTACGATATTTTTTCTAGCATCACCTCCATTTGGTAAAAGTGTAGTTCTAACCTGATCATGATCATGATCATTAGCTTCTGTTGATATGATTGGCGCGCACAGAACGTAGAGAAGGGATCTGACCTAGCAACTCTACCGACTTTTGTTGTTATGGATACGAACAGCTTTGGCCATCACAAAGATGAATCAACCAGGAGTTTATAAGGTAAAGTAATTTGTACTTTGGTTACGAAAACTTAGCAATTCCTTCGTTGTTCGACATTAGAAAAGTTTGGAAATCTTCTCTTCTCAGTTAGACTTAATCAAGTGGTATTAATTGATAATATAGAGAATTCAAAGCATTTCTTCAAGCGGGACGTCAACCTGAAGACAGAGATGTGACAATATTTTTTCTGGTTAAAAGAGGCTACAAGACCTACCTGTAAAATAATATTGAGGTACTGAGATTTGCCAGAGTTACATTTGGAACGATCTACAGTCCATTCCTGCTGGCTATACGCCAGTAGCCAAGAAAATGTCAAAGAACATGTTAATTAGCACAACAACAAGCTGGCGAGTTACCCTCTTCCAAATTGTATCAAGGTATCCCTGAAAATGACCGAACAAGTGGAACTTGGAACTACTTTATACTTGGAAAATGAACAGTGACATAATTTTCATCAATGGATCTGACATTTCATCATTTCAAGTCACTATCAAAGAGAACCATTACAGAGTATCCGCAGAAATTATGACCCATTAGGTTTCTTCTCTCCAGCCACACTGAATGAAAAAACTATTCATTCAGGAAACTATGAGAGTTACACTGACATGAAACACTCATCGAATCACAACATCAAGCAGCACTATACCTTTACTTTGCAGTGGCCTGAACTGCAAATGTTAAGACACAGTATATTCCTATATATGCGGGTTCTTATTAGCACTAGATGTCTGAATTTTATAATTAAAACACAGCTGCCAGTCTTCAGTAACAGATCGCATGAGGTGTTCCTCACTAGAAAAGAAGCTGCAAGCCATTACCCATAATTATCCAGAACGGACTGAAAGAGATAACCTCTCTCCAACACATCAGATTCCGTATTTTACAATGCACAACCCAAAATCATGCTAACGAATACGCGTAGCCACTAGAGCTGCTCCCACAGAACAACCCATGAATATTGATTTTTTGTGGTATGGGCCATCATAGCTCAGTGAGTGATCACGTGGACAAAGTGGCTCTCATGGGAGTTTCAGCAGATCGACTACAACACAGTACAATAGATGGCCAAATAGTCTGCAGATCCACAGCCATACTTAACAACGTTTTGAAGTATGTAGTCTAAATGTAGTGTTGTGTATGTGTTTGTGTTACTTCTAGCAAACCGCTTATTAATCACTGTAAATTGATGGAGTTAAATAAAACAGTGACTAAAATGAATTTCAAGAAAGAGCACTCTGACAAGCCAATTAATTGCCAATTGGAATTAAAAACGATTACTCCTCTATAACAAAGCTTGTCAGAGTTACTACATGTCCTACATGGGCCTGGGAAACTTAGCAGACTTCAGAAGAAGAATACAGAGAAAGAACCACTTCAGTACTGTGGACAAGAAATAAACCAAGCAAAAGCTTGCATAGGAACGATATACGTTATTCAAAAGAGCAATTTGAACCCAGCGATGGATGCAATCACTACTAAAAAAAAACGACCTTAATAATTATTGTAAAATGAAAATGGAACACTTCGTTGTCATGACATGCAGCTTGATCAGTGAAAACCTCTCAGCACATACTGCTTTCATAACGAAGACGAAGACGCAGAAGACATCAAAGAGGCTCTCGTACAGAACGCCAAACATGGACAAATATTCACACTCAAGAAAAAGAGTGCTCGATTATCTTTCTGCCTCATTACATGTTTAGCGTCAGAGCTGTCCCCATACGACATCTCCGCAAAGTATAATTTCTCTTCTGCTGAAGAGGGCTTATTTGTCGCCAGGAGTGGCAAGCTCAAACTGATAATACCGTAAAATTACGATAATAATCCCCCACCCGGCCCTCACCATAAGCTCATGGGCTTATATTAAGTATATTTATCTCTTAAAGAAAATATAACTTCCTCCAATTGAAAGCCCTTGTTCTAAAGCTTGTTTGGTATTTTATCCTGGTACAGTATTCTCAGAGTTGTTCTGCTGAAAGAAAGTTCACAAGAGGAAACTGGAAGTTAGGAAGTCAGTAAATGCAGCACTGAAATTTCTAAGCGTTTTAAAGTGATTTAAATAAGTGAAGAACCAAGAAAGAAAGAAAGAATTAACCTTTAAGGTACCAACTACACATATAAGCGTGCTTTGGAGTCCTACACATCAAAGCCATTGTGACGTCATGAATTAACACGTGAGAAGATTAGTTTGACACGCATCTGATGCAGAAAGGATGGATCTTCGTTAAAAGGTTAGGTCAAAACCTTTCCAGCTGATAGGAAGTGTATCAAGCGCCGAAAATAGCAAGAAAAGAAAGGGAGAGTAAAAGGAAAGGGCTATGCACTGTGGCCAAAGAGAAAATTGAACAATTTTGCCCCAAAACCTTTTTTACATCTTTCCCTAGTTCTCCAAATGACATTTTTAGCAAAGGTTAGCCAAATTGCGGGTGACAGCACCAAGAAAACGGGTTCCGTGACCCAAAAATGCGTTTTTTCAGTGGGAATTCTGATCTCGGTACCTTAAGGGTTAAACAAGCAAGCAAGCAAGCAAGCAGAAAAGTAGCAATGAACCTGTTGCGAAACGCCCAATTGGCAGAGCTGCCGATTAAAATGAGAAGAATTGTTAACAATTCTGATATAGACAAATGCATGTTTCAATGCATATAACTTTCCTGTAAGAAACCGTCAGTAGTCAGAAACAATTTTTTAATGAGAACGTTGGCCTCGGGAGTGCCATGGGGCAACACCCATGAACTATTACAAAAAAAAACATCAACAACGACAACAACAAGCGCAAATCAGTGATGCACAAGAGTTGCCCTGGGGATTGTCCAGGGAAAACGTGTTTTGAGATGTAAGAAGAAACCGACAGATTTGTTGTTGTTTAATTCACCCTGCGTGATACATGGTGCAGAAGTTATATTTAGAGTTACTTCATGAAGAAACCAAAATTCTCTGGTAGGTAGACAGAGGCACACAAAAACTCAGCGTTGTCGTAGCACTTGTTACCCAACACGGTACAAACCCATGTCATGGAACTAAGAAGACATTTGACTGGATAATAAAGGACACGAAAGCTACCTGTCTCAGCCGAATTTTTCTTCATGCCTCTGCCTTTTAGTTGTCTTTTAAAAGACAGCATTTCATTCAACCTATAGTACACCCTACTTGAGTGTCCACTAAACTGGATATTTGGGAACAATTAGTGGTTGATGAAACATGAAAGTCATACAAAAGGGTTTTTCTTTCTATTTCCATTTTGATCCCATTTTCTCTGGTTGTCAATGTTGTCATTTTCAACCAAACAATCGCGTCCTTTAAGTAAAAACATTCATACACACATTGAAACAGAACTAGAAATCTTTGCACAGACATCATTAGCCTAAACTAGCTTTAATAATCATCATTTGGACTGTGCTTTGAACTGAGATCACATCCTGATTTATAATATATTTTGGCACACAGCACTTTGTTATACAAAAATGATAAAATATAACTGTCTACATCAGCAAATTCCTAACTTCATTCCTTCTTGAAGGTACAAAGCTGAAAGAGTTCCCTTGCATGTTACTATGCCTCTGTACAGTCGCAGTTGTATATTAATTATAGAGGACGTCTGTCACTTTGAACGGTTCAATAAAGTTATTTTCAATTCCGAGCCTTGCAAGTTGCAACAAGCATCCCTTCGACATGTGTTCATAATGGTATAAACGTTCCCAATTCAGTATATAATGTTGAGACATTTTCGACGTTAATTCGCTGGATTGTAACATGGATACACAGTCACAACTTCGCTTGGACAATGGCCATGGTAGTATTGGCATATAGCATAATTGCAAAACGATTTCACCGTGTCGGTTTCACAAAAGCCGCCCAGCCGGCGAGGAAAGACACCAACTTTAAAATCGAACGTGTAGTAATATATGTAGCGACCGCCATTTCTTTGACTTGCTTGCAAACCCGAACGAAGCCCGTCACAAATCACATTGAACAGAATCTGCGATTGTAATCACATTTCCAAAAAAGAACGATCGTCCCTCGTCATAATCAGTAAAATGGAAATGCCTTTGGATGACATGTTCTTCTCTCCATGTAGGAATCATTAGTAGGTTTCTGGTGGCTGGGCAAAAACATTGTGCTTGCCCCATTTTTCATCGAATATCTCATCGCGAGCGAGAAAGGCCATGTGGGTGCGACGTGGGATCTGCGTATGCGCATGCTGTATATCATAGTTGGTAGAGGAGGCCGTAATATATTATTCATGATATTCATTCATGCGCCCCCATTCATGAATCTTTTGGCGCTCGGTTCCTCAACAACACTGCCGCTTATTCACAAGCTATATGAGACGGTTATTACTCCTTCTTTACAATAATTTGCCACAAAAATGTTTTAGAAATACCAACGAGAAACACATTAACGAGAAATAGTGTTATGTCGGGGTCAAACAATTGCAACAACTTGCAATTCGTGAAAGCGTCGTCCACTGATCGACAGTAAATACGACACTCCTTATTAATTTGAGTCCGAAATGGCAACGGCAGTTCCAAATAAGGTAAAGGTAAATATTTTCATGATATCAGATCTTTGATGTATTTATTATTGAGTTTAAAAAGTCCAAATAAGAACTTGAATCGTAATGTTTAAGCCTGCTTCACTGAACAATTTTATTTACAGTATTTATTATCCCTTGATTTGCGTCAAGAAAGTAGTATTGTGGGGGGTATAGCCAAGAATGCATACTTGATGAGCTCTTAAACAGAGAAAGTGTAAAACTGTAAAGCTTGTACACGTAACTTGTAGTCGAAATATTTTAAGCACATTAATAGGCGTAAACTTTGTTGGTGACGGCCTTCATATTACGCAGTTAGAGCTTTACATGCGTTCTAAAACAGTAAGCACATCTCTTTTTCAGATCGATTATACACAAACAGCTTGCGTGAGACATTATAGTACTTAAAAGCTCCTATCACGAACTAAAAAAAAAAATTAAATACAGGATGTATTATCAACTGTGTCATTTTTAATTGGCCGAAAATATCTGATCCGCTTATGATAGGAAATAGCTATACTGTACAATTTTTTTTTTTCGGATCCATTAACGAAATGTTGTTCGAAGCTTTTCAGGAATTAAAACGACGAGATAACCTCCTGCAGCGATGGAATGCAAAACAACATTTTTAAAGTAGCACTTTTTCCAAAAAAACAACAAACAACGAAGCAAACAAACAAACAAACAAACAAACAAACAAACAAACAAACAAACACTGAGTTAGCTGTGTTTTTGTGGATGAATTTTTTGATTTTGTTTTCGCGTATATAATTTTTGTGTTATATTGAATTTGCTATCATTCTCTACAACGTCTCGATTCGACACGTACCTCTCAAAAGGTCGATCTTTGCAGTCTTAAGGTACTTACGTAGGCCTGCAGACGTTTTGACAGCCGCTGTTTTGATAACATGCCGAGCGTAGGTCATTTAGACGATGAAGACATTGGGGATTACGAGAAAACCGTGGAATTAAATATTTTTTTCGCTGTTTTATACGCCGAAGCTTAGAAACGGGTAGTTGTAAAACGTTTCCTCTTGGCCAATCCACTAGTCTGAACGGTTCACTAATAGAAAACAACGGCGAGCCATGACGAGGGAAATATCGTGATCAATGGCAAGCTGAGACGCTTTCAAGATTATTTATCTATTGTTTAATCCTCAGATTTAGTTCTCAAAAAAACAATATTTTTTTCATTCTTTCACGTCGCCACTTGATGGAACCCACCCTGAATTGAATTAGCCATATTGTAATCCCAAAGAACAGGAAAAAACATCTCGTGATTTTAAAATATTCACACGGGCGTGAAAGAGATAATGGAAAACGTTGTAGTTTTTTTTACTCCGATTCCGGATAATGCTTTGAAAAATTCAAGTTGAATCAAGGTGACTAAATTTCCAGTAAGAGCAAACAAGCGCTCGTTTGCCATCTGATGTAACAGAGGTCTCTGTATCTTTATATTATACATTTTTAACATAACATTGTCTTCAGTGCGACAGTTTGGGCTGCATGGAGACGTTACAAGCAACCTGCCGGGCCTGCGTGGCCACCCAGACATAATATAAGTGTTGATGTTATTTAAAGATTGAATTCCCTGATACAACTCCATGATAAATCTCAATACACATCTAGATGCTGTCTAATGAAAGTGCGTGTGGTTTCGTCTATATTTTTTATTCCTATTTTTAATAGGATACTGGCGCGACACTAGCGCAACGTTGATCGGAAGAAATATACTGTTAGTAGTAACATACCTCTTTTCTTTTACTTCAACATCTGCTACATCAGATAAATCTCATGATTACTTAACAAAGCTATAAGTCCTGTATTTTGTTAGACTAGTAGTCCCAAGGTCTTTTAACAAGACGTAATTCCGGTAGAACAAGTTAAAAGTCCTTTAAAGGAATGGTGTGTTCTCAAGTGACATTCGTTGACCCTTGAATGGAGTGAAATAAATCTTTCCGATCGATTGCAAGCTCTTGGTTTTCAGCAACAATAGAGGTAGTGCCCGGGAGATAGTGGTATACGTTTTGCCAGGTCAGATTCCATGTGCAGTTCACTGATCGAATGCGCACTAGCTCTAGCCGTCCCCTTCCCTTTGGGTTTACAAGGCTTCCTTTCTTCTTAGGCGCTGAAGGGATCAGCTTGGTGTTTCGCTAAATTCAGCAGACTGAAGTTTTCTCTTCGGCGCGGCAGCCGCTGAAACCTCCAACAGAGCATTTCCTCTTCATACTTTCGGACGGCGGCGTTGGTTTGTGGAGCGGTGCTTGCTCTTTTTAGCCTTCTCCTTTTTGAACTGAGAGAACGATGTGATATATACTTGGACGTTGTTTTCATTGTCACCAATATGGCCGCTGTATACTCACCCCCACGTGGCCAAGGTCAATATACCTGCGATTAAACGCATGCACTGCAACATTCCATCTGTTGAAACCCAAAATAGCAAGCCTAAGCAGACGAAGAAGAACAAGGAAAGCAACCTAGAAGAAGAGAAGGTATCGCTTGAATTTATCCGAAAGAAATGAAATCTGACATCGACCAAAAATACAGTGCCGTCGAGACGAAAGTGGAAGCTTTGGAACGGCAGCAACTCAGTTGAGAGCAAGCTCACAGAAAAAGTAACAGAGAAAGCAGTAATAACGAAGAATTGATAGAGTAAGAAGTTAATGTCTCCGAGGAAGATTTTAAAATTAAATTTACCCACCCACCCCCCCCCCCCCCCCCTAGCCTTCTAAATGGCCTAAGTTATTTGAAGCATTGTCCTCTCTTATTTAGTTATATGATATGACCAGAGGGTTCTCAGTTGTAAATAATGTTCTGCAAATCCCAGTTTTGTCAGTTAGGGTTTGCACTGATAGGTGGTCGGTAGTAACAGACAGCAGTATTTTATTTTTATTGTGAGTCTTTATTTTGTTGAAATGTGACTTCCATCCCGCAAAACTGACCCCGTTAGTCAATAATGAACTCTCTACAATGTCATTTGGATAGAGGCACAATTTGATGTACGAGAAGCATTCTTCAAATGCTGTTTCTGAAGAGTTTGTTCTCAATAGTCTGATGATTTCTCCTTGTGTGCACTGAAAGGTTTCTGTCGGCTTATAGTAATTCACATACTGTTGATGTCTAGGACGGATTTATTTTAAATCTATCCCCTTTAAATATCACTGTGTCCAGCAAAGGTATTCTGTTGTCTGAAAGTTAAGCTGTGATATTGTCCAAAGTTATTCAAAAATAACCCTAAATGTTTTTATTTGTTTTCAAATCGTTGTAACCTAGAGTTTTTTAAATTTTAACTTTCGTTTTTTGGGCTTGCTATTGATGGTTTAAATCACTATTACGTGGTTTCAACATTTTTAACCCCCCCTCCCCCATATAATTTCTTCAAGAAGAATAAAAAAATAGTGCAAGTCCAACCTCCAGATACCCACCCCCCCCCCCCCCCCCCACCCCCCACCCTCTACCCCCACAACTAGGATGTAATAAACGATCGGTCCTTAAAAAGACAGCATAAAACGTGCGATGTTGTGTTACACGTGTAGACCTCGCCGTCTGACAAGGTCAGAGATGTCAGTGCGTATGCAAATTTGTCTAAAAACCTGAAATAGCAGCCCTCGTAAAGTCTATTGGTAGAACAAAAAATAGGACAAAGAAATATTACGAATTAAACGAGCATAGAGCATTTGTAGTTTACGATGAGTTCGTAAAATTAAATACGAGAGGATGATCTAGATCATCCTCTCTTTGATACGAGACATAGGAGGAAAAGAAAAATGCCAAATCGTCAGGTGTGAAAAGGCCACACATCGGTTATCGTTATGGATTACGGCTATGCTAAGCTTTATTCAACCAAATCAATCAGCTAGAAATTTATAGTATCTGTCATTAAATAAAGTTAATACTCGAACCGATGATAGCCACGAACATACCAGCCAATACTGAAGCCGCTTGATGGCTACCCCTTAACCCATGGTTAAGGGGGAATTTAGGGAATCAAGCATCGTCGGATGGCAGCTATACGTCACCTACATGTACATGATTGATGGATTGATGGATGTTTCTGAGTTAATATCCTACAAGTCTCCTAAAAACTTCAAATTTGTTTGATGTGATCAGTATCAAATTTATCCTCACCATAACAGTCTGAACGGAACGGTCATGAGAATTAAGAAAAGATCAATAAAAGCAAATTCTGACCTTCTCTTGTGACCTTTCTCTGCGTCTCCATACATTCTCTATAAGCGTTTACAAGGTTTGCAGTTTTGCACTTATTTTATATTTATTTAGAGCTCATGAAATATAAATTTTTGGTTAACCCACCCCCCCCCCCCCCCCCCACAATAATACTCAAGAATCGTGTTCTATCTTCGTCGAATTCGTTCTACCTGTGGTAAGTTTGTACGCGACTGTGCTTGTAATGTTCTCACAACAACTGATCAACCCTATAAAAATAGCTAAAAATAAAAATGGTCAATTATTGTATCAGCGGGAGTTCAAGTACGTGAATCTAAATCAAAATTTCGTTTTGGGTACAAAAAAGGTCAGCTAGGATTTTCGAAAGGAAAAATCAGCAAGGAAGAGCTGAGGTTTTCGGGAAATGACTAAAAAAGCCGTAATAAATTTGTGAAGTCTAAAGTTCCCCTAGAATGACCGAACAGATATAAATTTTATAGCGCAGCTTAAAATTCATTTATAGATCTTTAAAGCACAACAGACAGCCTAAAATAGGGAGAAAACCGTCGTTGGGTGCCCCTGATTCTTCAGAAACTGTAAATAGTAAGACTCTGGTATATATCAATTTGCTTCGTGCTTCCCAATCGTATCATTTAAAACGAAGGACAGTGTCTTCTTAGAGTTTCTTCAAGTGTTTTTTCCTTGGAATATCGAAATATTCCTCAAAGAGAAAATATTTTCATTCAGCATTTGTGTCTTTAAGTTAGTGTTATTATCCTTTGTCTTATCCTTCAAACCTGTGTCATAATTTTGAAAGAAACGCTTGTAATAATCTGAAGCCATTTACAAAATCCCCAAAACTGTATGATACATGTTATTGTAAGATTCATAATATATACTTGATTAATAAACTGGATCGACCGTAAATATTTTTTCCTTGAATTTTATGTTGCGACGCAAAATTTAGTTATACGAATTTCGCGCTAGCGTTTTCTGTTTTCTTACTACTAACAGAGAAACTGCCAAAGCAACTCATTTTCAAAATCTGGTTATTCAAGCTAGACAGAATCAGGAACGTCTGTCTATAGGAAATATCGTTGATTGATTGATTTACTATACTGCCATGGTGAAGATGTTTCTGTACTACAACGTCCTGTGCGTATGTTAGTAAGGAAATAAGGACAATGATAGGGGGAGGGCTTATATCCGGGGGGACACTACAATATTTTTTTTGTGAGCCTATAAGCAGGGCTAGTAACCGGTATTTATGGTATATGTATTTTCTTATTTATTTTTTTTCATCGCGGAACATAATGAACTAGCCGGTTGTAATTCTTTCATTCAATATTTGTGATTCACTTTAAAGGTCTCTACGTGTAACCTGCACACGCGAAAAGATTCCCTCGCGCGCTCGCTCGGTCGCCTCGCGCGTTTTCCAACTTGCGCTTCATTTTACTCCAGAGCCTGCTACGCAGGCTAGACGACGTTTCTAAAATAGCGGCAATTGAAATCATTCAAAGATTGTCGAGATAGAACTCTGTTGTTAGTGCGTTTCGGTATAACATTGAAAATTAAAGAACCTGCCATGAGAAAACACGAGCATCTTTTCCAGGTAGAAAACAAAAGACATCTTTTGTCAAACAAAACTGATGTGCTACGTACTATTTGGGATTCACTCAATCGAGGAAATAGTAGTAGACTAAATTTAAAAATAAGCCATGGTTATATCATAAATGACGATGATTCTGATGGTATAATGGCGGTCACGAAGTGTTGTTTTTTCTCGAAAAAAAAAAAAGAAGAAGAAGCGTCTGTTTTGTCTGACAGAGAGTACAAGATCAACTATAAACTGCCATAAGGCGTTTTTCAAGTCAGTATAGGCTTAATAAGATTACGGATAAATAAAAATAAGAGAATATCAGTATGTTTTTTGTTGCATGTGTATCATTTCACGATTTTCCAAACCCTATACAGTTTACTCTATCAGATGCATTAGAGTTATTCTCATTTACATGAAAATGATTTTAGATATTGTATTTTATTAAAAACTGCGACCACGGATATTGGATTTCTAGCTTTTTGATTGGTTAAACGGAGACAGTCTAACAGCTGATATACCTGCTCCGACAAATATGAACGCGTCAGCGAGAAAGAGAGCTGGATTTTTTTCTCTCTCCAAGGAACAATGGCCGCCGGAGAAAATTGTTTCGCGGCAGAATTGACTGCAGACGAAGTAACAGAACTGATAAAAAAGGCAGCAAAGCTTTGAACGAAAAATTTAATGGGATATGCCTGTAATTAGTGTACAAAAAAAAAATGAAATTGAACGAGCACTAAAGGAAGCCTGAAACAATTATTTACGGGAAAATTCGAAAACCCGCAATACAAATCTGCACAAATTCGTTCAAAATGAATGAAAACCTGTTTACCACAATCTTAAATATCGGAGAAGAAGCATACGACAGTTTCGTCAAGCGTTCGTGATGGTCAGGTACAATCAAAGATCACTTCACAGTGAAATTATCTTCGAAGATCACTCTTTTTCTCTCCATCCATGTAGATATTGACGCTTTCCTTCGCTTTTTACTTCAGTGAACTTGATTTTAACTGGCTCAGTTTCGCTGGCTTCAACACAATTGATTCCGTGTAGTCGTGCACAATTTGCTCGCCGTAAACAACCCGTTCAGCTGTCCATTCAACTTGTAAAATGAATATAATGTTCAGCTCCACAATTATTTCTGATCTTCCCATTTTTAAGCTAAACCATTTGCACAATTTTCCAGAATATACGAAACTTTAGAAGACACAGAGCGAAGATTAAAATTATGTTTTGCTCTCTTTTCATTCACTGTGCTAACTGAAACTGGCAGACCGCGCCAGCCTTTGCCGCCGTTTTCATACTAGACTGCAAAACAGTCTCTCTTTTTCTCGAGATATAGCGTCTCTCCCCAATCCCACTCGTAATTTCACGCTCGTTCCAGATTCTTCGGCCGCGTTCAGCCCGACACTCTCGCGCGAAAATACGGACTGTTTTGCAGTCTATTTTCATACAAATCATGCTTCATTTCAGGTTGAACTGAAAAATCTTTAGAGCGGGGTGCATGGTAATATTAATATTATTTTTGTTTCCGATCACGAATGATTTGGAGATGTTTACTCAATATATTTGTTATTTTCATTTTTCGTTTATATAACTCCATGCGATAGGTACTTATTTGCCATGTTTTATGAAAGGCGATTATTTGTTTTTTCTCTACTAAATAAACTTGTCCGCAAAACGCATTTGTAGAATAATAATCAGTTGAAATTAATCAAAACTGATTTTTTCTTATTTTAGCTTTTTTGAGTTACTGCTATCTGTTTTTTTTAGTTTACTATAACTGTAAAATATTAGGGTTGCTGAGAAATGTAGCCTTGAAATAATAATATTAAAAAAAATAAAACAAGGCATCAAATGAGAAATGCAATTTTTTGAAATGATTTTACATGTAATCCCGCAGTGCCGGCAAACGATATGAACAAAATGTCCGCTCGAGTATTATACTGTTAAACCATCGAATAAGGGATTTATTATTCAACTGCAAAATTTCCCTGCTATTATGCTATTTTCCGTATTCGCTCTCTTCTAAACCGGTCAAACCAGGACACTACAGTGTAATTAGCCTGCGTCGCAGACGGACTCAATCGCCGGTATGTCCGTCTGCGAATTAGCGCAAAAATCCTTGTTCTAGACCCCCAACGACGTACCTGGATCTGAGTACTTGTCTGTGATTGGCCTTTACATAAAGCTATTGTTCAATTAGCTATGATTTGGTTGTGATTGGCTAAGGGAATTTCATGCGAGCTAGGACCGGAAGCTAGCGGAAAGCGAGCCTAAAAATAGTAGTAAAAAATCACTGAAGATATTTCGAAGCGGTCAGATAAAGCTCAGTTTGAATTAACGGAGCTACTCCCAGAACAACGAGAAGCGATCAAATCTTTCTTCCAGGGGAAGAACGTGTTTATCAATTTACCGACGGGTTTTGGAAAGTCGTTGATCTTTCAGTGTCTCCGATTGTCGCAGTCGCTGATATATGATCGAGTGTTATTGTTGTGATTTCACCTTTACGATCGCTGATGGAGGACCAAGTTTATATATTTCAACAATATGGGTATACTGGCGATTGCTATCACTGACGTGGAAGACCCAGAAACTATCCAGCAGGTTTAAATGGGAACTACCTTGTTCGGTTCGCCGAGTGTTTGTTGTCTTATAAACTAACGCGTTGTAAATATCTGTTTACCCGACAGGAGACCAAACGTGACCTCTTAAAATTTGCTAGAGTGAACACAGTCAAAGGCTCTGTAGCTATTCTACTTCAAAATCCTCCTCATAATACAACATACATATCTTGCCCGTTAGAAACACTCTTGAAGGGCAAAGTAGGTCAGAAGACCGAATTCAATAGAGAACGGCAAAGGCCACGAACTTCGAACAGGCCTGTCACGCCTTTTACCATAGCCAATCAGAATAAAAGGGATTTCGAAAGGCACTTCCTGTATTTCGTTTGAGTCCGTCTGCGACGCAGGCTACAGTGTAATACGCTTTCATATTTTGCGTGTTCTCTTGACCTTATATGGTGAAATGACGAAATAGTTGAATAATAATGTACGATAGTTTTTCTAGCATCACCTCCATTTGGTAAAAGTGTAGTTCTAACCTGATCATGATCATGATCATTAGCTTCTGTTGACAGAATGATTGGCGCGCACAGAAAGCGGAGAAGGGATCTGACCTAGAAACTCTACCGAATGCCAATTGTGATGATTCATCCGCACAGACTGAACCCAAGACACCTGTTCTAATGATGGTTTCTTGCCAAATGAGAATTGCAATTCAGCTGTTAGTTCGTCTGAATCGCCAGCCAGCTCTTTTTGATTGCACAATCCTTGAGAGTGGATTCAAATTCTTCCTCGAGCACCTCACGTGATGCTTGGTATGGCTCACTGAGGACCACTTTAGCTCATCATTCTGCTGTTGACCCATCAAGCGACGAAGAAGAGAGTCTGTTGAGTGAAGCAGATGGAGAATATGAAAGTGGAGAAATTGAAACAGCGGAGGCATGTGCCACTAGAATTGGTTACACAGGCTGTGGTCCTGTTAGTAGTCCTGACAGGGTTCGAAGGAGTTCAAATTGAAACACACTCCTGGCTTACAGAAAGATGTCCTTGCAGATGGAGACATGCCTGTGGGGCAAAATGGGTCAGGTGCACGTGGTGATGTTGGAAAAGACTCCACAGTGGATCAATCAGTTTCCGATTTAAGCACACAGTCAAATGAATGGCAGCGTATAGGTGCCAGGCAAGAGACAGACACCCTATGAAAAGAAGGGTGCCGGTGGATCCCTCGCTGGTTGATCTAGTGGTTGCAGGACCTGTGGCCCATGGGATGGCTGGTGCCTTCTTAACAAGACACTCTCAATATAGTAGTTTTTCCCAAGGCAGTGCGTAACAAGTGTTGCCACAGGCAGCCCAAGCTAAAGATAAGAGAACAGTGTCACGGTATAAGCAGTATGTGTTACAACGGCTCGATTTATAAGGGTTTGTATGGGAACGCAACGGTTATGTTTTAGAAGATATAAAATCGATGTTTTGTGAATAAAACGACTTACCCTGTTGCTGTGTTGTATTCGTCCAACGGGTATCGGGAAACGTGAGTGTCGAACTGACGAAAGTTTATCTGCAGTGAGAACGACATTTGGAAACCGAAAAACAACCAGAGGGAATTACACTGGTGGATTACACTGGTGGAAGTTTTGAGGCGATTTGAGCATTTCAACGGAATTTATCGATCTTCGAGTGATTGGATTTGAAATCTTCTTTCCTGCCTTCCCTAAAATCTCGAAAACTAAAACTCGCCTAAATCGCCTAAAACCGGCCTGAGAAGCTGGCAAACTACAACGAATACAACACAGCAACAGGGTAAGTCGTTTTTATTCACAAAACATTCGAGATGCGTTCCGTACAAACCCTTATAAATCGAGCCGTTGTAACACAATACCGCTTGTACCGTGACACTGTTCTCTTATCTTTAGCTTGGGCGGCCTGTGGTGTTGCCTGATGACTCTTCATCACAGGGAGCTTCCTATGTGGATGAACCTAACAAAGCTAAGCCATACTTTGGTGATTGTCAAGTTGCTTCAAGGCCTGATGCACGTAGCACATCGCTGTTCCCTTTTTTGGTCGTTAACTGGATGGGGATATGAATCGACGCAACGTCGGAGGGTGGCAACGCTTATAATGAACAGTTCAATGGTAATACTGGACTTGTACCAGGAGCTTCGTCCAGCTATTTTAGAGGCAATAATGTCTTAGTTAATGGTAACTTTCCATAATAATAATAATTTATTGACTTGATATAGCGCCTTTTAACATTAAAATGATCAAAAGCGCTTTACATGAATGAATTAAATGTATGTATATATATAATTAAAATATGTATACAATAAGATGAATTAATTAAGATATATATACAATAAGATAAAACTATGAAAAACTCCTAACTAATACATTACTAGAAATAAGCGTTGAGAAAACTCAACCAATTGTATATCTATTGTAAGCTATGTTAAAAAAATATGTCTTAAGCTGCTTTTGAAAACGCTAAGTGATTTTATTTCCCGAATATGTATGGGAAGGCTATTCCATAGTGTGGGGGCAGCAGCGAAAAAAGAACGAGCCCCTAATGTTGATAGCATACGCCCCTTGGGACGGTCTAAAATAATGACTTATTAGATCGAAGAGAATAAGCAGAACAGGTCTTAATAGACACTAAGTTACAATATAGCTGGGCGAGATATTATATATAGCCTTAAAAGTAATAATTAAAATTAGTAGTGGTATACGCCCGTTTTGACAACAAAACCTCGTTTTCATGTTGAGGCATCATAGACGCATGCGCAGAGAAAAAAGAAATGTCATTCAAATCACCATAGCAACCACCCATCAAATGAAATCACCATAGCAACCATCCTTATTTGGTCATAGACTCCTCCCCTTTTCGATGTAGCGTGACTTAGCCATAGCAACCATAAAATTGATTGACAGGTAACCATAAAAATTGATTGACAGTTGCCCGTTTCTGACAAGTAGGTTCTGCGCATAAGAGGATTATAGGATTGATTTTTATCGATTATGAATAAATTATAAAACATGACATCATGTATCATGGTGTGGTTTCAGTAATCGTCGGAAAGGGTGTGACATAATCATCGGAAAGGGATCAGACAAAACCGACGACAACAACGGTGATTGTAATAAAGCGATTTTTAATAGCACTAAGTTACATTGCGGGACGTTTGCGGGGTCCTGGTGACCACCGCGCCCGACTTACACAAACATAAAAAAGTTGACCTTGACGCTCTACCGGTTGTAGTAGATTGGCTACTGTATATCGAGGAGAATGTTTGTGAAGGCTTCGTCTTCAGCGGTAAATCGAAGGTAGCCATACGGGTAAGTTGAAATGTCACGGGATCGATGACACGTTTTGTTGTAGACCAATTGGTATTTCTTGGTCTGAGACACGGTATGAATGGCATACTGTTTGGCATCGCGCACAATGTGATAGGGCTTGACAATGGCGTTCTTGGTTATATACCTTTGGGAGTCACGTGGTTATGAACCAATGAGAAGTCGGGGGATGTGGGGTATCCCTACAGTAGCATTACTACATATTGCTATAAGGACGCTTTTACCGTCAAACACGCTTTCACGGGTTAACAGCAGATCCCTCTTACACAATAGGACAGGGTAGCTCACAATAGACTTGCCTGGACTTGCCCGCTCTATAACATCACTGATTGAGACGCACTCTCTCAGATTCACTTGAACTTGAGCTAAACTTATTTTATTGACGCACTTAACTTCCAAGATGAGTTACTCAAAGTGTGGACTCTGCCTCAAAGACCTTGAAGTGATTAACCCGCCTCAGGTATACCTTACATTCGATGTGTGGACTGGAAGCTATGCCCCTTTTTCTGCCGAGAAGATAGCATTCACGGATATCAACAGTGTCTTCGCGACCGTGTGATACCTGACTACAAAGTACACGAAGGCGGACAATTACCCTACTGCATACACATGGATGTCGCGACATTGAAAGTCTCAAGATCCCAAAAGAATCCTTTCCGGCCTATTTTACATGCAGAAGAAAAGAAATGTGCAGATTCTTCCGATGGGCCGATGAACTACCCGTTGATGTTTTTCAAACACAATCTCCAACGTATTGCCCTGAAGAAAAAGTCTCACTACAGGTGGACATGCTTCAACGCTTACAGAGACCTAAATTGCAAAGACAGGTGGACACGCATCGATGTTTACAAAGACATCAACTGCAAAGACAATTTGGCAGAATAGATAGTCCAAAGTGGGAAATAGACTCTGAACATTAAAGCACGTCGCGACTCTAGAGAACTCAGCAAGATGTGTCAACAAACCGAGCGCAATGTGGAAGCTACATAACGATTCAAGCTTTGGAAAGAACACGCTCGTGTGTTTTAATTTAATACAATCAGATAAGATTGTATTCGAATTATTGTACTTTCCGTAGTTTGAGCGAATATTGAGTGATTGTGTATTTTGGGGTACTAATAAACCGTTAATGCGTAAACTTATTTAAAACTCTGTGTATATTTTGAGTTTCCCAGCTACTTTACATGAAAATCACGTGCCCATTCTTTAAACGCCTTGTTCTCATACAAAAGGAAAATAAAACGGTTTCTCTTCATTGAATCTCCGAGGAAATTGTGCATTTTAATTACGACACGGACTTGTTTCGCTTCGCTTCAAAACAAAACACAACACCCAGATATATTTTACAAACACATTTACTGAGATCAAAAGCATATGCTTTGACCAGGATTCGAACCTGGGTTACTGCGGCCACAACGCAGTGTCCTAACCACTAGACCATCAAAGCGTGGGTGTTATAGCTGGATAAAAAATAAGGCAGAATAACAAATGGAACTTGATTTTTGTAATTAATGAATTCAAAATAAGCTTTGTATTCGCAATTGAAGCCAAACTTTAATTTGATGGTAACTCTGGCCTTTTTAACAAACCTTTTTAACTGTTATTCAGTTCATCACAGGAAAAGTCTTGGAAGATGGTGTCAGCACAACTCCACTCGATATTTAAGTTTTGTTTGTAAATAGTGTTTTTTTTTGGAGTTCTTGTATATAGTTTTCTCACTCGTGTTAATTGTAAATAGAATTGTAAATAGAGTTTCATTTCTCAGAAATTGTTTTCCGAAAGATTATACATAGGAAAAAATAGATTTTAAATAAACAAAGTTAGCAGAATTTTAATCATGGCTTCATTTTCTGTCAAGCAAAGCGCACCCACCTTTCACGCGTGACCTCCACGCGTGATTCCACACGTGTTCACACGCACATTCCCGGGGAAAAGCACAAGCGTGATTTGGTGCCCTAGGTGCCCTTAGTACCCTTTCTGCCCGATAAATGTAGTGTTTGCAAACAGCTCTGTTCAAATCTCCTCGAGATGGCAGTCAAGTAACCCATTTGGCAAAACAAATGATTCTTGCATGTATTTAGTTTGACCAGGAAACATTTGTTTTGCCAAATGGGTTACTTGACTGCCATCTCGAGGAGATTTGAACAGAGCTGTTTGCAAACACTACATTTATCGGGCAGAAAGGGTACTAAGGGCACCTAGGGCACCAAATCACGCTTGTGCTTTTCCCCGGGAATGTGCGTGTGAACACGTGTGGAATCACGCGTGGAGGTCACGCGTGAAAGGTGGGTGCGCTTTGCTTGACAGAAAATGAAGCCATGATTAAAATTCTGCTAACTTTGTTTATTTAAAATCTATTTTTTCCTATGTATAATCTTTCGGAAAACAATTTCTGAGAAATGAAACTCTATTTACAATTCTATTTACAATTAACACGAGTGAGAAAACTATATACAAGAACTCCAAAAAAAACACTATTTACAAACAAAACTTAAATATCGAGTGGAGTTGTGCTGACACCATCTTCCAAGACTTTTCCTGTGATGAACTGAATAACAGTTAAAAAGGTTTTGTTAAAAAGGCCAGAGTTACCATCAAATTAAAGTTTGGCTTCAATTGCGAATACAAAGCTTATTTTGAATTCATTAATTACAAAATCAAGTTCCATTTGTTATTCTGCCTTATTTTTTATCCAGCTATAACACCCACGCTTTGATGGTCTAGTGGTTAGGACACTGCGTTGTGGCCGCAGTAACCCAGGTTCGAATCCTGGTCAAAGCATATGCTTTTGATCTCAGTAAATGTGTTTGTAAAATATATCTGGGTGTTGTGTTTTGTTTTGAAGCGAAGCGAAACAAGTCCGTGTCGTAATTAAAATGCACAATTTCCTCGGAGATTCAATGAAGAGAAAACCGTTTATTTTCCTTTTGTATGAGAACAAGGCGTTTAAGAATGGGCACGTGATTTTCATGTAAAGTAGCTGGGAAACTCAAAAATATACACAGAGTTTTAAATAAGTTAACGCATTAACGGTTTATTAGTACCCCAAAATACACAATCACTCAATATTCGCTCAAACTACGGAAAGTACAATAATTCGAATACAATCTTATCTGATTGTATTAAAATTAAAACACACGAGCGTGTTCTTTCCAAAGCTTGAATCGTTTATGTAGCTTCCACATTGCGCTCGGTTTGTTGACACATCTTGCTGAGTTCTCTAGAGTCGCGACGTGCTTTAATGTTCAGAGTCTATTTCCCACTTTGGACTATCTATTCTGCCAAATTGTCTTTGCAGTTGATGTCTTTGTAAACATCGATGCGTGTCCACCTGTCTTTGCAATTTAGGTCTCTGTAAGCGTTGAAGCATGTCCACCTGTAGTGAGACTTTTTCTTCAGGGCAATACGTTGGAGATTGTGTTTGAAAAACATCAACGGGTAGTTCATCGGCCCATCGGAAGAATCTGCACATTTCTTTTCTTCTGCATGTAAAATAGGGCCGGAAAGGATTCTTTTGGGATCTTGAGACTTTCAATGTCGCGACATCCATGTGTATGCAGTAGGGTAATTGTCCGCCTTCGTGTACTTTGTAGTCAGGTATCACACGGTCGCGAAGACACTGTTGATATCCGTGAATGCTATCTTCTCGGCAGAAAAAGGGGCATAGCTTCCAGTCCACACATCGAATGTAAGGTATACCTGAGGCGGGGTTAATCACTTCAAGGTCTTTGAGGCAGAGTCCACACTTTGAGTAACTCATCTTGGAAGTTAAGTGCGTCAATAAAATAAGTTTAGCTCAAGTTCAAGTGAATCTGAGAGAGTGCGTCTCAATCAGTGATGTTATAGAGCGGGCAAGTCCAGGCAAGTCTATTGTGAGCTACCCTGTCCTATTGTGTAAGAGGGATCTGCTGTTAACCCGTGAAAGCGTGTTTGACGGTAAAAGCGTCCTTATAGCAATATGTAGTAATGCTACTGTAGGGATACCCCACATCCCCCCGACTTCTCATTGGTTCATAACCACGTGACTCCCAAAGGTATATAACCAAGAACGCCATTGTCAAGCCCTATCACATTGTGCGCGATGCCAAACAGTATGCCATTCATACCGTGTCTCAGACCAAGAAATACCAATTGGTCTACAACAAACGTGTCATCGATCCCGTGACATTTCAAACTTACCCGTATGGCTACCTTCGATTTACCGCTGAAGACGAAGCCTTCACAAACATTCTCCTCGATATACAGTAGCCAATCTACTACAACCGGTAGAGCGTCAAGGTCAACTTTTTTTATGTTTGTGTAAGTCGGGCGCGGTGGTCACCAGGACCCCGCAAACGTCCCGCAATGTAACTTAGTGCTATTAAAAATCGCTTTATTACAATCACCGTTGTTGTCGTCGGTTTTGTCTGATCCCTTTCCGATGATTATGTCACACCCTTTCCGACGATTACTGAAACCACACCATGATACATGATGTCATGTTTTATAATTTATTCATAATCGATAAAAATCAATCCTATAATCCTCTTATGCGCAGAACCTACTTGTCAGAAACGGGCAACTGTCAATCAATTTTTATGGTTACCTGTCAATCAATTTTATGGTTGCTATGGCTAAGTCACGCTACATCGAAAAGGGAGGAGTCTATGACCAAATAAGGATGGTTGCTATGGTGATTTCATTTGATGGGTGGTTGCTATGGTGATTTGAATGACATTTCTTTTTTCTCTGCGCATGCGTCTATGATGCCTCGACATGAAAACGAGGTTTTGTTGTCAAAACGGGCGTATACCACTACTAAAATTTTAAAATGAATACGGTAAAAAACAGGTAGCCAGTGAAGGCTATATAGAGCGGGTGTAATATGGTCGTACTTTCTAGTGTTCGTTATTAATCTAGCAGCAGTGTTCTGTACTCGTTGTAGTTTACTGATCTAATATTTAGGAAGGCCATAGAGCAAGCTATTACAATAATCTAGTCGTGACGTAACAAAAGCATGAATTAATGTTTTTAGGCATTCCTGAGAAAGGTATTTTGAAATCCTGCGAATATTGTGAATATGATAGAAAGCAGCCTTACAAACTTGATTAATATGAGCATCCATACTAATTGAATTATCAAAAATAGTTCCCAAGTTCCTGACTTTAACAGAAGGATCAATCGTATCATCACCAACATGAAGTACTCACGGATTTAATTTATTTAGTAGTTGACGAGTTCCAATTACTAAAAATTCAGTTTTATCATCATTTAGTAACAGTCTGCCTTCAATCAGCCAGTTCCTTAGATCATCAATACAATACTCCATTGCGCGAAGGGCCTCGTCCTGTGCATTAGCATCATCAGGCTTAAAACTCACGTATAGCTGAGTATCATCGGCATAACAATGGGCATTGGGGAGATGACGTTCGATAACCTTGAACAGCGTAGAAGTGTACATAACAAATAACAGAGGGCCCAAACAGGACCCTTGTGGTACACCACAGTTTAGACGGCATTGCTTGGACAAGGATCCATTAGCGCAGACTTGTTGGCATCGATTAGAGAGATATGAACGAAACCAGTCTAATGTAACGCCACGCATTCCAATGTCATTGTCCAGCCGCTCCAACAAGATGTCGTGGTTGACAGTATCAAAGGCCGCGCTGAGATCGAGTAACACCATAAGTGTGACTTGCTGAGAGTTCATGTTCAGTAGAACATCGTTCATCACTTTCAGCAAGGCTGTTTCAGTGCTGTGGTGCTGGCGGTACGATGACTGTAGTTCAGGATATAACGAGTTGATTACCATGTGACCATGCGTTTGTTGGAAAACGGCCTTCTCTGTAAGTTTAGAAATGTACTGCAGGTTGCTTACAGGGCGATAGTTCTTGAGTACCAAATCAAGCCCAGGCTTTTTGAGTAACGGATGAACCAACGCACATTTCCATTGATCAGCGAATTGTCCGGTCTGTAGCGAAATATTGATGATCTTAGTTATTACCGGCAATAGAACATCGATGCAGCCGATTACAAGTGTTGTTGGTATTGGATCGAGCATGCATGACTTTTTGGGTGTGGCCTCGATAAGTTTCCGGACATCAGATTCGCTAAGTAGAGTAAACTGACCAATAGACGGTACATCAGGGACATTCTCGCTAGCGATGTGAGGTGGAGCGGTAGAAGCCATATTGTCAAGTTTGGTTTGGATTATGTCGATTTTTTGAACGAAGTAGTCACTGAATTTATCAGCAAGGACAGCCCTGTCATTGAATTTAGGATACTCGATTTCATTCTCTCTTCCAAGCAGTCTTTTCGTTGCTGAAAACAGTTTCCTCTGATCAGTACTGTTGTCTTCGATGAAGCCTTTGAAGAACACTTTGCGCGCCTCATTCATAAGAATATTAGTGTTGTTCTTAGTAGCTTTGTATGCACGCAAATCGGCATCCAGTCCAGTACGCCTCCATCTCCTTTCCGCTTTACGCCTCTGTTTCCTAGCCACCTTGATATCATCATTGAACCATGGAACGAGGGGCCTAGCAGGTATTGTCTTGGTAATGAGTGGTGCATGCCGGTCAAGCGAAGACGCAAGAGTGGAATTATAACAAGTAACAAGATCGTTTAGTGTGTCCGGGGTATTTGTACATAAATCCGATGACGAAATTTCATCAGACAGTGCACGCAGATCGACGCCTTTTAACCTCCTGAAGGTCACAGTTTTCTTGGTTATTCTGGGCTTGTCAAGGTTTAATCGGCATATGACAGACCAATGATCGGAAATGTGATAGTCCGATTGTGGAGTTTCCTTGACCAAGTCTTCGCATTGTCGTGTTATTATAAGGTCCAATGTGTTGCCTGACTCATGAGTTGGTGTTATTACATGCTGTTGTAAACCCATTGTCTCCAGTAACTCGAGGAGTTTCAATTTGTGGGGGTCCCCAACGACGTTGACATGGATGTTGAAGTCGCCAGTTATTATGAGGGGCTCAGATGAGAGGATTATGGACTCCAAATAATCAGAAAACTCATCAAAAAACACACCAGTAGTCACAGGATGATTGGGAGAATATTGCAGGCGATACACAATAACAATACGTATCTTGCGGGAACCCTGTCCAAGAATAATCCACTCTGAGAACTCAAAGGATCTTTTCTCGCCGACTGCAATCTTGGTAACAGTTATACTTTCACGACACATCAACGCGGTCCCACCTCCAATGCGTCCCGTTCTTGGATGATCATACAACTTATAACCGGGTGGGGTCACCTCGGCTCTGTGTGCACAGTCCTTGTCAGTTAACCAAGTCTCAGTGATGGCAAAAATATCCGCAGAGCACGATTTGACATAACACACAAAATCCGCAGATTTACTCTTGATAGATCTTGTATTAAGATTGCAGAATTTGATTGAGTTCGTGCAGCCCGCAGAATGTTGAGAGTTCGTAATAGGCACATCAATTAAAGTGCGAGATTCCACAGCCTCGAATCTAGGACCAAAGTTATTGTGAGCCCGCATCGAAACTAGTGAAGTAATGGGGTGTGAAGGCGAATCACGAATGAATGAAAGTGTTGATTTAGCCGGTTTGGGGCTATGCAAATTTTGCAAATTATAGCCTTGAAGTGATGAACGGCTTCCATTTTGAGAATTCGTAGCCAAAACCGGCCCAGGGTTCAACGAAATATCCATGAAGACAGTTATATCCAACGGAGGATCATGTCCAGCTACAACTAGCGATGTCTGTCCGCGTTTTGTCCATTTCGTAAGCGACAGTTTGGTGCGATGGAATCCAACCCGACGCCCCAGAACTCTGATCTGAATAAACGAAGGCTGTAGATTCGTGTGATAAACTCCATTTGTCCAATGATACCCTCCATAGTTAATCCCGTGTCGTTGTAGGGAAGATATAGTCGATAAGTTCAAGTTAAAAAGTAATAAGGGACAGTAAAAAACGATGACACAGAGAGCTCTAAAAAACACGTCCGCCATGTATGAACATATGTAGCCTCTCCTTCCATCAAGCACATCAAATTTCGATTCATTTAGAACTGACTTTGTACTTGACACCAGTAGATCTAGGAATGGAACCATCTGACCGGAAGCCTTATATACCATTAGATGGGCAAATAGAGTCTGGACTTCACACATCATTTCCAAGGAATCAACGTCCTCATTCAGGAATGACTGGTTCACATTTGGTCAATGGTTCATTAATGGGAGCCGTACAGAACCTCAAATAACACCCCCTATATACGGTGCATAAAGATATAGTGGTTTAAATGGAAATACTTTAGCAATAGCTTCAGAGCATGAGAAAACACAAACAACTTGGACAACAAATTCAGGACTAAGAACTTCAACACGGAATGTGGCTCGCGTAGATGTTGGAAGCTCGGGTTTGCCATCGCCATATTCAGTTCCTCGGTCTAATGGAGCTGACAGTGGGCTCGTAAGGGTGGCAGAATCAACTAGAACAAGTCAGTATGCACCAGTCAGTGCCAATAATAACACTTTGAACACTGCTGGTGATCGGTTAGCTGCTGCTGCTAATAGAGAAGGAAATCTTGATCCACCTCATATCGACGCTGCTTTTCCTTCTGGTAATTCTAGAGTTTCACGATTGGTTGCTGGTGCTGATACAGAGCCACGTGGTGCTGAGGCTGCTTTGCTTGCTAGAGGTTCTATATGTTAAACAGAGACTTTGGTACTAGCTCAGTTGAGTCCATGGACAACTCCCTGCTTGCCTTGGAGCAACGCGTCGAAGAAGCTTGTGCTATGGTCGAACGAGTGCTCAGGGAGACAGAGGAGCGGGAACTGTTTGGACGAGAAATAGAAAAAAAAAGAAATAGAAATAAAAGAACTTAGAGCAAGAAAGAGGAGAGAGAGGGAAGCAAGGGAGCTAGAGGAAGCCAGCAGGTGGCCGCAAGAACAGGAGGCCATCACTGGACGCTCACAGGGGTTGTCTGAGCATTACCAGAGACACTGCAGAGTTGCGACAATGAAGAGGCTAAGCCGGGCAAGCCATGCCACTCACCTTAAATGCTCTTTCTGTCAACATGAACAAGAGGTAATAGTGTTGACTGTCCATCGTCGGAGCTTATCTATTAGAGGTAAGCACGCACGCTTCACGCCTGATGCTACACACACCCTCTGTCTGTTCATGAACAAGTAGACCTGGATATTTAGTGCTTCTCTATTGTTGTAGATCGACGAAGACAGTGGCAAGTGTCGTAGCTGTGCGAGGCAACATGTCTGTTTATTTTTGTTCCATCTGTAAACATTTCACCAGTGTGGATAAGAATCCATACCACTGCGAAAAATGTTGGATATGCCGGTGAGTAACTCAATTATATTAAACTTTTCCAAAAAAATATTTCCCATTAAATATATGTCATTTCGTTTTCCACCCGATTCTCCATTTCCCACCTATTTAGGTCTATATGATTTTGTAATATGTTATTTTCGTTCCACTGTGACGTGTGTAACGTTTGTCAAGACAAACGTCTTGAAAAAAAACACAAGTGTAGACCAGATTTAGGACACGATGAGTGTTGTATCTGCCTGTAGGTCAATTGGTAATTTTACGATAACTATCAAAATTCTCGCGCGATCATTGGCTAATTTTATTGTCAATAAGAGGACAGGCACATGAATGACGTCATCGCGCGCGCATCTTCAAAATTTCGTTGTCAGTTCTCGATAAAGTAGACAAATTACATCTGAACAGGAGTTCTTGGAGGTATTTTTGAATCGTTCACAGGCAACCGAAATTTAATTCAACGGTAAAACGAAAGAGAAGAGTATTTGTTGTAGTGTGACGCTGAAGTTGACTGGAAAAGTGGATTATGTTTATTTTGCCGCGTGTAACTTCAAAACAATGATATGGGCTATATATGGGAGTACCCCCCCCCCCCCCACAAGGGGGGGGGGGGGGAGTTATGTCACTTACGATAGTATATATAAGGAAATATGATTACCTGATTAAGGCCATGGCCATGTGACAAGGCTGTAAATTCAGGGACCATACATGTACCTTAACCTTAAATTCAGCTATGTCACGGATGATCACGGAAAGAATAAGAAAGGAAGAAGGGAGGTTAAAATTGGGACAATCAGATGAATTTTGAACGACAAACTGGAAACATGTAGGCTAATAACTTTCAAGATGTGGCTTACAAGATCATCCGTGATTACTGTTAGACAAGAAGAGATCAAAGTAGAGCCTTTTTATTTCTTGTAGTTAGTTCCATGAAGAAGTCAGGCTGTGCCTGATGAAATATAATTAGAAAATACATAAAAGCTATCCCAACTATAAAGTCAGCCTTTCTTTATTGAATATCAATCAGCAGGTAACTACAGTATGACACTGTGCGACTCGGAAATATTTAAAAGCCCCCTCTCTTTATTACCCCCCCCCCCCCCCCCCCCCCAATCTTCTAATACAGTTGTAAGCCCTAAGACCCCCCTTTGTGAGATATACAATTAATAACCCCCCCACCCCCCTACGGGGGCTTCAAAGTAGAGAAAATACGATACCTCCAGTAGTGTGTGGTTCCAGAAAATATCCATACCCACCCAAGGAAGGTCATTGAAAATTCCAAGGAGGAGAGGGGTCTCAAAAGCCAACATTTTTAAAGGAAAGTACGAAGAAGCTAAAGTGGAAATTCCTGGGGGGTGGATGGGTTCAAACCAAAAGCTTTCTGTGGGGGGTATGGATATTTTCTGGAACAGCACAATTCTCAGTTTGCATAGATGCAGATGCAAAATATTGGTCATGTGAACAGCATGGAAATAGAAAAAAAAAAAAAAAACATGGAAAGGTCCCATAAGATCAGAGGTAATAGGCAACCAATCAACAGCTTTAATGATTCTTTCAAAATACAGGTGAAATATTTAGCACAAATTATCTTGGGTTGCTGGTTACTATCCGGCCATGTGATTGATGACAGCTGTGTTTAAGATTGATGACAGCTGTGTTTAATCTCTGTTGCTTCCTTGAAGACTTTTTAAATAGACCAATAATTATTCTTTGAATTCAGTCTAAGAAATTTGAAGAGGAACAAAAAATATTACAATTTTAAATTAAGCGATATAACAATAAATGTGTATTATCAATGCTAAAATCTACTTTGGAGCTGTTAATTTGTCAAATGTGCAGTTTAAATATACAAAAATAGCATCATGATTATAGACTGAGGCGCTCCACCATGAATACATGTACTATGATAAAAATAAAAATATTAATCTGAGAAGGCAGGACATATTAGGCCTGAAAACAAATGATTTTAGAGGAAGTACCATATGCAAGCTCACACAAAATGTACCAGGTGAGCAATCGTCCTTTTGTCAGGTATTTTGTAGCAGTGGAAATATAAATAGAATGCTACAAAATAATGTCAGTAGTTAAATTTTACAGTGAAGATGACGCTACCGTTGACACTCGACAAAGGTTTTGATTAATTTTTGACATATTTTTGACAACTTTGATGGGTTCCGTTTTGTGGCGCCACATTTGAACCAGACTAGAAACTAAAACCATTCAAATTCCACGACTCCACCTCTAACACTCCTTGGATTTTGATTGGTCAACTCAAACGGAACCCATCCGCAAGTTGTCAAAAAGATGTCAAAAATTAATCAAAAACTTTGTCGAGTGGCAACGGTAGCATCATCTCCACTGTAAAGCAGTTACATACTCACTCCATTATAATGTGTTGTGATTGGCTAACACTTCAGCCACTTTCATTCAGCAGTAACGTACAAGATGTTTTTAATAAGAATAAGTCATCCAGCAGTTAAAAAGAAATAATATTATTGTCAGCTCCTGAGTTTGTGGTGATGTCATCTGATAATGAGCAGCAGTTGAATCACTTTATGTCATGTGACTGTATCTGAAATAAAAGTGAGAATATTTTTTTCAAACAAAGTTTATACAGTTGACTACTGATAACTCAAACCTTGAAGTAATATTTCAAAAACGAGTGCGAGTGTTTCATTGGGTTTCCAAACACGAGAAAACAGATGAAAGCACGAAGCCGCAGGCTGAGTGCTTTTATTGTTTTCTAGTGTTTGGAAACCCAATGAAACATCATCTTACTGATCCCTCTAATGAGCATTGCCTATTCAGATAGTCATTTGGCCACTGAATTGTTATTGATTAGCATCATTTTGTTCTGGTTGCTAGAAAGTGGTAGTAACATTCCTTGGTGCTTTTCACAAGTTTTTGCCTGCAACATTACGTAGACCTTGACAAACAAACCACATTTTAGTATTACAAGCGTCCGCTCCAGTGATGCCGGCACGACCGCTTAACTACAGAGCCAGTTTCGTTTGAAGAAACAGTTCAACATTTGAGCCGACTCAGGGAAAGGAGACAGTTGTCTATTTAGAGCACTATACTGATACGGGATAAAGGTAAATTTGAAAAGTTTTAAAGCTGAAATGAAAGTACAAATTACGACATAAATGTTTGCGGTGCGAATATTAATGAGAGGGCGTCGAGGTCTTATCTATCAACTTTATTCAGATAACAGTTGTGCTTTATTTTTGTAACCGAATCAAGCTCTTTTTTCAGCTGTGAAGATATAATTTTCTCTTGAATAAAAGCATACATTCTTATAAAGTGTCGTTAATCGAGTATTGTTAACAACTAAAAATTATTCATGTTCTAATTGTTGTTTTGGTTTATGAATAATTTATGTATATTAAGAAACATTTAGCACACATGTTTCAACTGGTGTTTCATTGGGTTTCTAAACTCATCCACCTGACTAGAATGGGGAGCTCTGGTTGGCTAATAACATCATGAATAATTAATGAGTTTGAGAAGGGAAATTGAAAAACTTTTGAGTTATTTGAGAGTTCAGGTTATCGAGGGTAAAATTAGTAAGAAAATGACCTGAAAGGAAAACTAACTTCAAGTTAGCGGGAGGGTCGAGTTATTGAGGGTTTGGGAGTCAACTGTATCTTAAAGAGGAAGACATCTTTAAAAGCAGTACTGTAAAACTCCATGTATAAGCCGCACCTTTTTACTTAAAATTTGGATTCAAAATCAGGGGTGCGGCTTATCTACGGCACCATCTGCGATTGGGGTTCTCAGCGGCCTAATTAATATTCATAAAAATATCTTAAGATGTTACTGAATAAACATATAACAAACTGAAAGTATGTTGTTGTTAATCATTGCATTTATGACCGGTAGTTGCTCGTAAAGGAGCTGTTTGTGTCAAAAACTTTCATCGGCACATCTTGTTCCTCGGTATTTCTTTCATGGTTCTTTCATTGGTAAATGGCCAACAATTTCAATGTTTTTTACTTCTTGCACGGCAACTTTATCCACTGGCTTTTTGAATTATTGTCCTGCTTCACGTTTTCTGCTATAATGATACTAATGATTGAAAATTCCCAAGAGTTCGGTGGCTTCAGCTTTCGAGAATCCTTTCGAGATGTTTATGATCCCACGATGTGGTGCCCAGACTTCTCTCTACTTGTAAATGCTTGGTTACCAAGCTATCGCTTCGTACATTTCATTTGAACATGTTTTGAAGCAACAATGCAGAAAAAATGAAAACAAAAGAGCATTTTAAGTTCAAGACATGGTGATCTCGAGCGAACAAGGTATGACAAGTAAGATTTGACCGTAAAAAGAGTTAATAAATGTGAAAGTTTGTAACAACCGCATCATTTATTGTTCTGAAACTGTACTTTTTTTTTACCAAACGCAACTTGTCTAATCTTTTTTCCCAAAATTGAGCTTCCAAATTGGAGGTGCGGCTTATCTACGGGTGCGGCTTATACATGGAGTTTTTTAATTTCTATGTTTTAGAATGGCACAATAAAGCATACAGGAATTTGTAAATCAGAGACCAAACATGCATGGGTTTTTAGTGTTCTATAGTTAATGACCATACAGCAATTTACAGGTCTGTTGAAGATCTATACTGGCCCGTAGACAGGATTTTGAGTGGCAAAGTTGGGATTGTAAGAGTGCGGAAGGCGCGAGCTACATGTACTAGGTGCAAGCCTGCAAATTAGCGCCGGTCATCGGACATTTGTCTGGTAAATTTGAGGTTTTGACTGGCGAACGTTCAGTCTGGCCAGACACGCTGACCGGGCTCTTCTGTTATGATGTGAAATATGAAAAAAATATTTTTTCACTCAAGAATGCCAAACGTACTCTCTTGCGAATCGCCGGCTATATTGGCGACTAAAAATTCTGCTTTAGTAGCCACTTTGCGACTACATTTCTCTACGATTTCGATTATAAATTCAAAGATTAAAGTTCAAAAACAATTATTTATCTTGTCTTGTTTGGCTTTCAGTGCAGTCATATTGCTCCATCTTTTTGTTTTGCTGTAAATATATCATCTCTCGGACTCTCGACTTCAGAAAACTTGAAAATGGCTGCTGCCGTGTTTAAGTCGCCCTATAATGCATTGCGAGCCCTGCGTTATTGCGTATGTCATGTATGTCGATGTATTTTGTCTCTGGAAATGTGGCGAACGTGTTTTAAAAAGTTTATAGCGGCTGGAAAGTCTCAACATGTTTTAATTTAGAGTTTGTGGTAAGATTGTTCGTTCAACCTAGCCTGGCGACTAAAAATTTGCATTTGGGGCCTATTTTTTTTGCCAAAAAATTTTTTTTTTTTTGCTCAGAATCGTCCAAAACGCATCTAAGAGACTTATACAGTAGTTTTATTATACTGAAACAGATTGTACTTTCAAATTTTTAAATGAAGTGTGGGAAAATTTTTTTGTCCAACCAGACTGGCTACATGTCAGGTCAAACCTTGTCCCTGGCCTGACATATGACAAGTTTATAGAAAAAAATTATTTGCAGGCTTGTAGGTGGGTCCGGGAAATTTTGAAAGATTAGGTTGTCTGAGACTGCATTTTGTGCGTTTTGAAAGAAGTATGAAATGAAACCAGGCGGCCAAAAGTGAACGTAAAAACATGAATATTTCTGGAACTGTTCAGTTAAAGAGAATACCGATGAAAGAATACTAAAAATATATATTGCGGACCTTCGATTAAAGACATTTTTAAGCCAAAGGAGTGAATATTTGGATGAAGAAAATGACTCCCTTGATGTTGTCTTTGTTGATGAAGATGATAATTATGTAAACATGTTCAAAGCTGCAATTGTTTTGATGTTTTGATTCAGACTTCATTTTCAAACTACACCTGTCCAGTTATCGAAATAGAACACAAGCACTACTATTTCACTACTATTTCACTTTCTTTTGAACCGTCGGTCCACAATGTCCACAATAGGTGGACCTCCACAGCCCATGAGGGGTGTGGGGGGGTGTGGACGCACCCATCGCACCCCCCTCCCTATGGGCCTGCTATATAGCCAATCAGATAATTCCATTTCCTTTGATACCAACCTGTTGTGGCTAGCTGCAAATGTAACACTGTACCCAGTGGGTGGTCCACCCACATTTAAGCTTCAAGTTCTCATGATGTGCATAAAAGGTAGTCAAGAGCTTTCATTCCCTGCTGTGAGCTGCATCCTATAGGATAATAAGACGCAACACAATTAGCAATTCTTCACAGCTAAAATGACCCATCGCAATCATCATGAATATGATTATTTGGGGAGCACAGTAAAACACATGTATGTATCTATTATAATTCAGTTTACTTTTTTGTTAATATTTATTGGTTATAAGAGACCACTATATGTGGTATTATGTAAATGTATTATCATTATTTATATGCCATCTGTTCATGTGGAATACCGTAAACTGCCACTGGGCTTATACAACTTCGTAAGGGGTTTTGGATGGGCTTATAAACGGGGGGGGGGGGGGGGGGGGGGGGGGGCTTATAAGCGGAATAAAAAAAAAACGTTTCAAAATGAGCTACAGCATGCCGGGTTCTAAAACTGTTGTACACTTACAGTAATACTACATGTACAGTAAAACATTGAACAGTTACTTTAATGGTAATGGTATTTGACAAGATAGATAATAATAAGATAGTAATAAACTTATTGTTCCGCAATCTTTCCTAATTTTCTGTTTGAAGTAGTACAGTGCATGTTCTGTGAGAGTGCTTAATATTAAGGAAAGAGGGAAAACTAGAGGGGGCTTATATCCGGGGGGGCTTATAATCAGATGTATTTTTTTGTTTACAGGTAGATGGGCCTATAACCGGGGGGGCTTATAAGCGGGGGGGGGGGGGGGGGTTATAAGCGGCAGTTTACGGTATCATTCATGCAGTTTATGGGCAGTACAAATGCTTACCCTGGTCCTAGAGGTTTTCTTACAAATAAATTTTTTTGAGCTGTAAAGTTGTTTCCTTTTCATAGCCTGCAAGCAGGTTCTCTTGTTTGGGTTTCAGGTCATCGGTGAAGCTAAGGCATGAGTCTCCCTGCCAGCAAATCCCAAACTTGAGAGCCTGCTCACAGGCTAGACTTTTCACTGCCTCACAACTCAATCAGTTTTCTTGAGTTGAGAAGAAAACCTCAGTTTGGGACCAGGGTAATCCCTGTAAACTTCAGAGATAAAACAAATACAGCCAGCATTTTCCACTAGCAGCTACTAGCTGTTTAAGATTCTAAAACAATGTATGAGAAAACAAGGTCACTGGTCAAACACAGGGTTAAATGATAAGACAGAGTTAATATCACAAAATATAGTGATTTTTCTTTGTCTCACAGATCAATTACTTACCCCTGTTCAATAATCTTTATACGTATGATCAAAAGCAAAATGTTCAAGAGTGAAAATTTTTGATATTAAAACGATCACACATATCCATCCAACACGATGTACGATAGAAGCGGAAAGAAGGGATTTCGGTCATAGTGGGCATGTCTCGATCTAGCTGGCAGTATTTTGACTGCGTATTTTGCAATTTCCTACCTGATCCCTTGGCTAACCTAAAAGTTACACAGTACATGTACAGCAGTTGGCGACAGCACAAGAATCAGAAATTATTGCATACCTGAGTTCGACGTACGTACATTTGAAGCTACGTTTGAAGCCTATTTAAACAATTCTGAAAGTGAACTGCGTTTGAACAGACATTGATCATCAGTATCTTCGCAGATGAGCAATCAACACAGTAGTGTTGAACAAAACAAGTAAGAACATAAATGCCCATCAAGCGCCGCCATGATGAAACTCGCGCGTTCCTGGGTCCTGGGGTGGAGTAATACGGCTCGCTTGGATTTCTGGGAAACACAAATGAGCACGTGGTTCCACGTGAGGTTCAGTGACTGTGCAGTGAAATGTGTCTAAATGTTAGCTGACTGGCTGACTGTTTCAAATAATGCGCCCCGGCCCAAATCTCAGACAAAAACCAGACTAATAAATAGCCCCACCCCTACCCGCCGAATATCGAATATAAGCCCATATGGGCTCAGCTCCTAAGGCCAAGGAGCTGTGGTTACAGTATGCTCAAATACCTTTGGTTTCTATTTAACGAGATGTTTTGAGAGTTCTGGATTCCTAAATTCCTCCTGGTAATAAGCCCTCCCAAAAATCGGCCTCAGTGAAAAAAGCTTTTTTACAAATATAAACACAGGTCTCATTATCGGAATTTTATGGCCGTATGACAAAACCACTGACTATTTTTTTATGAACGCTTTAAATTGCTGAATGCATTTTTGGGAACTGCTTCAGGAATTTCTATTATTGCCTCATTATACAGATAACTCAGACTAAATCACTTATGTCCAGTTACTCCATTGCTTTTATTTATCCCAATACTGATCTATGATTTGGTAGATAACCCAAAGTTCCCAAAAGAAACTAGAATCTGATGCTGTAACTTTTTCAACAGAATGAATTCAAGCAGAAACACAGAAATTCCCTGATAGATAGGAATAGACATAGACACGCAAATAACAACTATATATGGTACAAAATGGCTTATTTACTACAATGGTTAATGCCAGTACTGTGACTGAGAAGAAATATGTCTGGATTAAAACGGATGTGCAAACACGCCATCTATCTCTTGGTTTTAGATACTATGTATTTGTTATTTGAGTCGAAAGAAGTGATTTAGCAGACATTAATTGATCAGTCCTTTAAAGTGAAAGGCATTGCATGGGGTTAAATTAAAGACAGTTGTAGAAAAGTCATGACCAGGAAGCAAAAGTTACAATAGGCGAAATATTTCATTATTACTTTCTCAACTCCCTTTTCATACTTTTTTCGTTGCCCTTGCTGCTTCAATTCAATCTTTTACAGAATGTAAAGGAATAATTGAGTCATGAAAATACTGGTAAAATCCAATTTGAAACAAATATACTGAGTACTAATTAATATTATAGTGGGATAACTACATTTACGATCACGCTGCTGAATCATCAATAACAGTAATTGATGTTTGAACTTGTTTTACACTCTAGACTTTTTGGCTTAATTCTATGGTACCTTTGACCTGGTATTTATGATAAGTAACCTATGTTATCTTATGATCAGTCCTTAAATACTATAATTTATTATTATATTAAATATATAAATACAGCAGCTACGGTTAGCAGAGTTATACTAAAAAAGTCACCACAATCTAAAACTGGCTAGAAGTGGCCCACTAATTAGTGTATTTACAGCTTGCTTCACAAAGGGCAGGAATTTAAATGTCTCTGGCGGCTTTGGCTTTTTAAAGTAGTGTTCTAATGTTCCTGGTGATTAATTCCTCGGAATATATCTAGATACAACAGCTAAGGTTAGCAGAGTTATACTAAAAAAAGTCACCACAATCTAAAACTGGTTAAGAAGTAGCCTACTAGTGTATTTACAGCTCTGCTTGGGTCAAAAAGGGCAGAAATTCCATTGTTTCTCACAACTTTTGGCTGTTTAAGTCAGTGTTCTAATGTTCCTGGCAATGAATTCTTCTTCGATGGTCCGTTAGCTCGCAGAAAACGGTTAAGCTGGATAAATCGTCACAATTTCCGTTGCTCTGTTGCGAGACAAACGGGGCATTGGACACAGTCGCACACTAATTTGACAGTTTTACAGCACCTTTCAGGTCGTAGAGGAAAAACTCCAATATCCATCTTGTACCTTAGAGAGTAGAGGAATCGATTTCGCTCCATCCGCCCCGTATGAACAGAGAGCGGGGAGTAAGAAGTACTTCCCCAAAGCGATTGATGAAATTGGGCAAAAAGATCGACTGGGAAGGGTCGTCAATGACATTTACGAAAGGGAAATGCCTTTGTACAATATGTTCTTTTCTTTCCTTAGACAGATTGAAGAACTTGCATCCAAGACATGCTTCCATCTTTTGAGTTAAGTTATGATATGAATTGATGCGAATTTTAAGCTTATGATTGTAGAAGCTAGCGTTTGCTGATTTAGTCGATAACGTGACCCGAATAACTCGATATGATGGATTGAAGGCTCGTCGCTATTGGTTGATTTTAAGGTCACGTGGCCCTGGGGACGAGGTCGATTCCAGGCATGCGTAGTTACATCTCTTTAAATTTTAACGAACTAACTTCGTAAACTGTATAAAATCCCCGCGAGTTTAAATTTTCTCTTTAAATTTTAACGAACTAACTTCGTAAACTGTATAAAATCCCCGCGAGTTATTGGCTGAAATTTCTACCGGAAGTAGCAGACTCAGTATAGTATGACGATCGTAGATGATTTTCAGATGCCGTCGTTGAACTGAGCTTCGTTTTGAAATGTTTAAAAGCAATGGAGTGCTTTTTCAGCTCAGTTACACCATACAAAAAGAAAAAGTGTTTTGCTTTCAGTATCCGTAGGTTTTTGTACACTTTGACAGATAATTTTCGTTAAAATGCCCAGTTTTGTACACACGTTTAAACGATAGAAACAGTGTCCGCCATCTTGGTTTTTTTTAATTTGGAAGTTATAATTTATACATGTAGGATTTCGATTCAGAGAGTGGTATTTGTATGCACGGCACGGTTGTTCATTTTATAGTCTAAATACATCCAAATAGTTCAATTTAGGCTGTAGTTCTTTCTGTACAAACTTTTCTCGCCATTGAAATTCGAAATATACGACATTCAGGACAGATAATGAAGTGAACCAGGTTACAGAAGAAGCAGTTAGAACCACCCAACGATCAACGAAGAACCCAACTCGATCTAACAAGCTAGGTACAGCAATACTTTACATAAAACACCGTCGAGATAGCGAATGTGTCTGTCTCAATTGTACCGTAGCGGAAACCTTTCAATTTTGGCAATTAATAACATTTTATTGAACGTTATTTTTTTGAATTAAGCTTATTAAGCAGTTCAATTAATCAACTCGTACGATGTCGACACCAATAACACTGACAACATCCAACATCGGAAGTATTTGCGAATGAGTTAACTCAGTTTGTTTATTAAAAAAGTTAGAGTATTTTCATTTGTGTATGGTGCAAAACTATCATTCCTCGACCCTCATATATTATATAAAGCTCAGAAAACTAAATGACATGAATATGCAGACATCTTATTATTTATAATTATTATACAGTTGGTTTATTAATGTTTAGTGTGATTATTAGATCTGTCAGGGTCAATAATGCACTAATTAAAACACATTTTAAGTAGATACACCATATCAGAAATAATTGTTTTCACCCTATAAGTAAGAACCTGTTTAAGAACCTATTCAGCCTGATTTCTCACTACTCATCCAATATATAAGAATCATTTCAGCCTGTCCATAGTTAATAGAGGGAAATGGTTATGAAGCCCGGCAAACTTCAAAGGACCAAACAAAGATGGCAAGATTTATCTTGGTCCACGACCGTGCAAAATCTTTTGACGTAAACACCTATTGTATTTTGTCAGGTTTTGTGCACGATAAAGACCAAAAAGCGAACAAAAAGATATAACAAAGAACTTTGCCGGGCTTCATAAACATTTCGCTCTATTAACTATGGCCTGTCATAGAAAATCACGGGTTCTTTTATTCGGGGTTTTACTGTATGCCAAGGAAGCAAGGGTTACCACGACTAAGCCTCATGGCATCCAAGTGCTAGTTGGGATGGAGTAAAGTATCAGAAACTTTAAGTCTTCAGTGTTCGTCAGTGCAAACTGGCATTGCTATAAAATTAATGACCAGGAATCATCAAGTGACTACAAACCACAAATAAAAGATTTCTGGAAACTTGAAACATTTGGAATTAGTGACCAATCAGCGAATGTGAGTAACGACGACAAAGCCTACAGAAAGTTCATGACACTGTCAGATTTGAGGATAGACGTTATCAAGTCACCTGGCCTTGGAAGGGATAATCTCTATCATGACCAACCAATAGGAAGGTTGAGATCCCTGATAGACTCGTGAAAATCCCTGAATATCTGCTCTCATTAAAGACCAATTACAAAAATGAATAGTTGAGGATGTATGAGGCATATTATGAAAAATATGGAAACACCACATCCAACACCAGAAAACATAACAACAAAAATATGCATTGTGTTTGATGCATCCGCCAAAACCATTCTAAATGACGTCCACACCATGACTTGGTCACTGAGGATCTGTGTGACTTTATCACCTGGTTAGACTTATGACAAAGTGGTATTAATTGCTAATATAGAGAATTCAAAGCATTTCTTCAAGTGGGACGTCAACCTGAAGACACTGAAGACAAAGATGTGACAATATTTTTCTGGCTAAAAGAAGCTAAAAGAGTATACCTATACCTGTAAAACAATTCCAGGTACTGAGATTTACCAGAGTAACATTTGGAATGGTCTATAATCCATGGCTGCGACAGTCAGGTATCATCTTAACATAGAGGCCACACCAGTAGCCAAGAAAATTTCAAAGAATATGTTAGCCACATCAAAACAAGCTGGCAAGTTATCCTCTTCTAATTAAAACCGTATCGGAGCATCCCTGAAAATGACAAAAAACGACTATACGGCTTCGAAAATAAAAAGTGACATAATTGTCATCAATGGATCTGACACTTCATTATTTCAAGTAACTATCAAAGAGAACCATTCCAGTATATCAGCAGAAATTATGATCCATTGGGTTTCTTCTCTCCAGTCACACTGAATGAAAAGCTATTCATTCAGGAACTATGGCAACAAGAGTAACCCATGAAACACTAAGCGAATCACAACGTCAAGAGTGGTACGGCTGAGCGACATAAAGATTTTATTTCGCTGTCTTAACATCGATCCAAACCCCAGTTACATAGAAGGAGATGCTGCACTGATGTATCATCAAAGGCATATTCAGCAGCAGTATACCCTTACTTCACAGTGGCCTAAACTGCAAATGTTAACAAGATATTTCTTAAAGTCGCTGGCCCCGGCCAACAAAGACATAGTATATTCCAAGACTGGAACTATTAGTGCAGGTTCTTCTTGGCACTAGATGTCTAATTATATACGTAAATAACTGCCAGCCTCTATTTACTGTTCGGGAAACTGAAAAAAAAACTGGAAAATGGATGGAATCCTCCATGGCATGCAGGTTGATCAGTGAAAACCTCCCAGAAAAGACTGTTTTCATAACCCAAAGATCTACCATGAAAAGTTGATGTATGCTGGAACATACAATATATTATCAGCAATCAGAAAATAATTATGTACTCTATAAGGTAGATCAACAGTGGAATAACTGTCGAAAATGCAGAAAATAACAAAGAGGAAGCCATACAGAACGCAAAACATGGCAAAATATCCACGATCAAGAAACAGTACTTCATGATCTAGGACTTGTATGTGTGAAATTGAGATGGATCTGAGACACACAAGGTCACTTTATCTGTTTAGCAATCAGTGCTGTCTATTTAGAACTCATCAACGACATGTCTATTACAGTATTCTCAGAGTTATGCTGCTGAAAGAAAGTTCACAAGAGGAAGCTGGAAGTTAGGAGAGTTAGAAAGAGCTCATTAGAAGTAAATGCTGAATCCAGCACTGAAATTACTATGCGTTTTTAAGTGTTTTAAAATAACTGAAAACCAACTAACCAAGAAAGAAAGGAAGAAGAGAACAAGCCAAAAAGTGGAGATGAACCAAATTAGCAGAACTGCGTTGTAGAGAAAAATGAACATGTCATGAAATAGACAATGCATGTTTCAATGCATATAATTTCCATGGAAGAGTCTATATTGTCAGTAATCATAACATTTTGTAATACGCTCAGAACTTTGGTCAGGTCATCGGATAACCCCGTAAAATATTACAATAAAATGAAGCGCGAATGCGCAAGAATTGCCCTAGGATGTTCCGGGGCGGGAATCGTGTTTTGAGGTGGAAGAACAACCGACACGTGGTGTAGAAGTTTTATTTAGATTACTTGACAAAGAAACCAAAACTCTCTGGTAGGCAGACAGAGGCACAAAAAAACATTCTACAAACCCATGTCGTGGAACTAAGTAGAAATTTGACGGGATAATAAAGGACACGGAAGCTCAGTCATCTCTCCCTCATTTTTAACTCGCGATGTAAATTATTGTAGAGAATGTATCACAGCTAACTAAGAATGCTCTATCTGTTCGACCTGATGTTTTCTTCATGCCTCTGTCTCTTAGTTGTCTTTTTCTCAGTTATATTAGCTTGAAGACAACATTTGACTCAATCTATATATTACATGCATACTAGTGTTGTCAAATAGACGATTTGAGAAAAGTTAGTATTTGACGAAAGTCACACTGGTTTCCGGAAAAAAAGTTTTCCTGCTATTTCCATTTTGATCCCATTTTTTCTGGATGTCAGTTTTGTCATTTTACCCAAACAATTGCGGCCTTTAAATTGTAAGTAAAAATATTCGTACACACATTGAAACAGAGCTAAAAATCTTTGCACAGATATCACTATACCAGATTTAAGAGGCAGTCCCGCTAAGAGCGGTCCGGTCAACTTCGGGTCGGAAAAAAGTTAGCCTTTATATTTTGTGGACGAAAAGGACTTGGTAGGTAAATGTTAAAACCGGGGTATTTTGTTAAATTTCTTGCTTTTATTTTTCGCTGCACGCCGAAATGTCTTTGGCCGTCCGAGGTGGGATTTTAGGCCGATCCAGAAGTCGAAATTTGCGTTTTTTCAGAGCCGCGCCGCTTCAACACAGGTAAGTATAGTTAAATATCAACCATACCACAGTATTTAGGTACATTTGACGTGCTTTGCAACACAATTTCGTAACGATTGGATAAAAACTAGATAAACCAGGCAAAATCAAAGACAACCTACCGCGTCGCTGGTCAAAAGGAACCGAAATTTAACTAAAAGCAAGAGTCGAAATCTCAAAAGTGGCACCTAAACTAGGGCTAAAATGCCCTTTAAAGCAAAGATGTAACCTTATTCTCACAGATTCTGAAGTTAAACCTGCGGGTATCGTCCTGTGTTGGACGCGAGCGAACGTTTTTTAGAGCTTATGTACAACAATGTTTACAACAAAAGTACAAAGGTCACGGCTAGGATGGATGGTGCCAAACGCAAATAATCGAATAAGAATGGTATTTTAGCAGTCCACAAGTACCTTAAATATTCCGAATACCTCATGTATTTATCCTAAGTGCCCTTTACCTTGGATTTTTATCAATCTAACGGTTGACAGTGGTAAATATATGCCTGATTCTCTTCTTTGTCGATTACCAGTTCAAATTAAATTTCGCACGCGACTACATGTAATCGATTTCAGCCGACAAACTTCACAGTAATAAAATACATTATTCCGAGTATAAAGATAGAAGTACATAAGCACTTATTAAAAGTCACTGGTAGAATATCCTGCTCGCTTTGCAACGAACTTTTTGGTCCAGTATGAAAAGTAGCTTCAAGTTAACTTAGCAGGTGCTTGAAATGTTAAAATTCCAACGTCAAACTAGCTGGTACTTACCATCTAACCGGATTGCTATGATGATCTTCCACTATAGTTTGCAGATCGGGGTATTTTACGTATTTAAACAAGTTGCCATTTTAAAAATCAAATTGGCTTCTCTGCCTCTTATTAGTTCGCCAAGAACGGTGTAGCGAAATAATATACTAATTAGCAACTTCTTATGAGAGATCATATTACAGATGTCACGCAAAGTGGATGGGAACTGCCGACTTTGGTGGCGCGCGATGGTAAAATATACGAGTGGCCAAGCCACGAAAAATCGTAGTTAATATAAATGCAAACTGTTTCCTTTCTTATAGAGATTTTAAAGGGAACTAGTACCTCTTTCCGAGAGTAACACTGATATTCATGTATCGGCCTTCGGGGGATGGGGGGGGGGGGGGGTGGGGGGGGGGGGGGTGAGGGTACTCAACAAAGTTTTATACGGGGAGGCTTTGCCCCGAGGATGAATCAGCCATTAGGTGCGTCTGTTCGAGATATTTTGAAAGGTCCTTTTAAACACCTAAATGACAGTTTCCCCTACCCTTTTCTATACTTTTCTATCTCGTGAAATCCTTACCCTTTTTTATTCCTCCAGCCTGAAAAAGCTACCCCTTTCGGGCGGAGCCTCCCCGTAGAGTCCATTATAGAGAATACCCCCCACCCCCACCCGGGATATCGGCTCATCTTCTGAAGAACGTATCAAGGAAAAGAGGGTTATTTTAGCGTTACTGAACAACAAATTATAGATAAGATGGTTTGCCCGAGGCATCGTTCTAATCTTCGGCAGTACTTGGAAATCAAACCCGAAGAACACCGTGACAGTATCTAGAAGAGTAGAGCACAAAGGAAAGGTAAAAGGGGTGAAAAGTGACTGTGCATTTCGTTACCGTGAAAATTACAAGGGAAGTGAATTACGACCTGTTTGGTATTAGTCGCGCGAGTATTTAGCGATTTGCAGCGCCAAAAAAGTTGAATACGAATGAAGGTTAATATATATGTGGCCTTTAGTAGTATTGCAGGGTAATATACCTGCTTTGTCTCCCAGCTGCACAAGCGCTACATCGACGACGTAGTCGGAGCTGCGCAGTGCACTCGCCTTGATATCGATGGGTTCATCAATTACGTCTCCAACTTCCAGTGAGCACCTGCGTAGTATTCGCAACCAGTCTCCTGGCTTTCCCGTAGCTGAGCATTTCAACTCAGCTTCCCACTCACTGGATGGCATCATGGTCTGTGGCCTCAAACAGTGCACCGGCAGTAACACCCGCCGCAAGCAGCATGAAATGACGCTGATATTTGAGCTTGGTACCCTCAGGCCTGAATATTAGTTTCAGTTTTCGTCGACTCTCTGTGTTTCACATGCATATGCGCTTACATGGGAGTTTTTTTTACTCTGTTTCTTGTGCGCGCATTCTACGTGTGCGCGCTTACAGTACATTTTATTTCATCATCACACTAAAGAAGGGCTAAGCCCGAAACGTTTGTGCTTTAAAAGTTTTTTTGACACTTCTAAGAGTTTTTTCCTTTTTTTCGTTGGACACCCCATTCCCTCACTAAAAGGGGGTAAAACGAACGTACACTAACGCTTATCCGTTAAACGAGTAGGAATTTTGCGCGTAATTTATAGCGCGCGCACATTAAAAACATGGCGGCTTTTTCTTTGTGGCTATGCTCGCCAGCACGGTGACCAATATTTTTTATTGCATAATTTTGATGTTCAAATTATCCTCTTTAAGTGAAAAAAAAAATAAAAAAATAAACATTTTCGGAAGGAAAAAAAGATATCGCTAAAAGCGTGCACAAAACCGTTACTCGTGGGTGCAAGTTATGACCTTGCGTGATATCTGTAATATAATCTCTCATAAGAAAGTTGCTAATTAGCATATTATTTACTATTTCTCTTGGCGATCCTTGGCGGATGGGTTTGTCTATAAGAAAGGAAACAGTTTGGATTTATATTAACTGCAATTTTTCGTGGCTTTGCCACTCGTATATTTTACCATCGCGCGCCACCAAAGTCGGCAGTTCCCATCCACTTTGCGTGACATCTGTAATATGATCTCTCATAAGAAAGTTGCTAATTAGCATATTATTTCGCTACACCGTTCTTGGCCGAGTGAGAGGCAGCAGAAGCCAATTTGATTTTGAAAATGGCAACTTGTTTACGTAAAAGACCCCGATCTGCAAAACTATAGTGGAAGATCATCATAGCAATCTGGTTAGATGGTAAGTACCAGCTAGTCTGACGTTGGAATTTTAACATTTCAGGCACCTGCTAAATAACTTGAAGCTACTTGTCTTGACTGGACCAAAAAGTCCGTTGCAAAGCGAGCAGGGTATTCTACCAGTGACTTTTAATAAGTGCTTATGTACTTCTTTCTTTATACTCAGAATAATGTATTTACTGTGAAGTTTGTCGGCTGAAATCGATTACATGTAGTCGCGTGCGAAATTTAATTTAATCGACAAAGAAGAGAATCAGGCATATATTTACCACTGTCAACCGTTAGATTGATAAAAATCCAAGGTAAAGGGCACTTAGGATAAATACATGAGGTATTCGGAATATTTAAGGTACTTGTGGACTGCTAAAATACCATTCTTATTCGATTATTTGCGTTTGGGCACCATCCATCCTAGCCATGACCTTTGTACTTTTGCTGTAAACATTGTTGTACATAAGCTCTAAAAAACGTTCGCTCGCGTCCAACACAGGACGATATCCGCAGGTTTAACTTCAGAATCTGTGAGAATAAGGTTACATCTTTGCTTTAAAGGGCATTTTAGCCCTAGTTTAGGTGCCACTTTTGAGATTTCGACTCTTGCTTTTAGTTAAATTTCGGTTCCTTTTGACCAGCGACGCGGTAGGTTGTCTTTGATTTCAATGCCTGGTTTATCTAGTTTTTATCCCATCGTTACGAAATTGTGTTGCAAAGCACGTCAAATGTACCTAAATACTGTGGTGTGGTTGATATTTAACTATGCTTACCTGTGTTGAAACGGCGCGGCTCTGAAAAAACGCAAATTTCGACTTCTGGATCGGCCTAAAATCCACCTCGGACGGCCAAAGACATTTCGGCGTGTAGCGAAAAATAAAAGCAAGAAATTTAACAAAATACCCCGGTTTTAACATTTACCTACCAAGTCCTTTTCGTCCACAAAATATAAAGGCTAACTTTTTTCCGGCCCGAAGTTGACCGGACCGCTCTTAGCGGGACTGCCTCTTAATTATCAGCAGCTATAATTATCAGCTGGACTTACATCTATGTCCTTTGAATTGTGATCACAGATTTATAATCTTGTGATGCTTATGGTTACTTGACGAGTTCTTTCACAGAGCACCTTGTTTATGCAAAAATGACAAAATACAACTGTCTTCATCTTCATTCCTTTTCGAAAGTACGAAGAAAGAGTTCCTTGCATTTTAGTAGAACGTTTGTCACTTTGAACGGCTCAATAAGTTGCCTTGTAAGCTGCGACAAGAAGCATCCCTTCAACATGTGTTCACAATTGTTTCCGCTAGTATGGATAAATAGTAACTATTTCTCTTGGAAAATGGCCATTGCAGTATAGGCATACCGATATAATTACAAACGATTTTCACCGTGTCAGATGTACAAAAGCCACCTTGCCAGCGATGGAAGACACCAACTTTACAACCGAACGTGTGGTAATATATGTAGCTAGCGACCGCGATTTTTCTTGCTTGCTTGCAAACCCGAACGAAGCTCGCCACAAATCACATTGAACAGAATCTGTGGTGTAATCACATTTCCGAAAAAGAATGATCGTCCCTGGTCAGAATCAGGAAATTGAAAATGCCTTTGGATTACATGTTCTTGTCTCCATGTCGGAATCATTAGTAGGTTTCTGTTGGCTGGGCAAAAAACATTGTGCTTGCTCCATTTTTCATCGAATATCTCATCGCGAGCGAGAAAGGCCATGTGGGTGCAATGCCACGTGATATATACGCATGCGCATGCTGTATAGTTGGTAAAGGGGACCCTCTACCAACGTCACAATGCTGAAATATATTACAGTTCATGATATTCATTCATACGCCCATTCATTCATCTTTTAGCGCTCAGTTCCACAACCGATGACGGCCGCTTATTCACAAACCATATGAGAGACGGTTATTACTCCTTCTTCACAACTAGTAATACGTGACTCGCAGGTCCTCGCGAAGCTTTTGTTGCCTAGTAACGGGCACGCCTGCGATTTGATCTGCAAGGTTTCCAAGAATCGCTGCAAGGTTTCTGAGAATCGACGAACGCCGTGTTTTTGCTATGCCACCGGATTTTGGTTTCGATTGGAGTTCGCTCGTCTCCCGACACATCTGTAATAAATTGTAGCGCTCTTGTTCTGTTTTCCCCACTTTTCCGTCCGAATGATCTGAAACCACTTCGCTTTTGCAGGTAAAATCTTCTTCGCAATATCGGATCGGCGATTTATTTTCAGACACAAGTCTTCTACCCTGCGAGCAGAGTAAAGTCTTCACGTCTACAATGAAAACTAAGCCATATGTTGATCGTACTTTTAGAAATTCCTGAGTCGTCTTTCCATTTCCTGTTGTTAAATTCGTTCGATAAACAACTTGGAGTAAAAATTGTTATTCTTCAGCAGCCGTTCCTGTTTCTACATTTACGTGTACAAAGATTTCGTCGAAGTCAATGTTATTAAGCAAAGAAACGGGGTTTAAAAAAAAGAACGGCTGGATTCGAACCGAAAAAAAAGAAAAAAAGAAGGAAATAGTAGGATTTGAACTCTCGCCCTCAATCTCGAAGATCAGATTTAAAAGTTAGCGCCTTAAACCATTAGGCCACGAGCGCGCCGTGTGACGTCATTACTGTTAACCACGATTTCCACAAACAAACAAATAAATATGATCGTAAAGGCCACACGAGAATTGCTCTCGCGTGAGCTCTTTGGGGACAGAATTATAAACCCCGCTACGCGAGGCCTTCGGCCTCGCTTCGCGAGGAACTAGTAATACGTGGCTCGCAGGTCCTCGCGAAGCTTTTGTTGCCTAGTAACGGGCACGCGATTGATCTGCAAGCTAAGGTTTCAAGAATCGCTGCAAGGTTTCTGAGAATCGCCGGACGAACGCCGTGTTTTTGCTATGCCACCGGATTTTGGTTTCGATTGGAGTTCGCTCGTCTCCCGATATCTGTAATAAATTGTAGCGCTCTTGTACTGTTTTCCCCACTTTTCCGTCCGAATGATCTGAAACTACCTCGCTTTTGTAGGTAAAATTTTCTTCGCAATATCGGATCGCGAATTATTTTCAGACACAAGTCCTCACGTCTACAATGAAAACTAAGCCATATGTTGATCGATCGTACTTTGAGAAATTCCTGAGTCGTATTTCCTTTTCCTGTTGTTGATAACGGATTTAATAAAGCCGTTTTTTTAAACAAATGACCCGTACTATTTTTTCCTCGCGAAGCGAGGCCGAAGGCCTCGCGTAGCGGGGTTTATAATTCTGTCCCCAAGAGCTCACGTGAGAGCAATTCTCGTGTGGCCTTTACGGTCATATTTATTTATTTATTTATTTGTTTGTTTGTGGAAATCGTGGTTGACAGTAATGACGTCACACGGCGCGCTCGTGTCCTAATGGCTTAAGGCGCTAAACTTTTAAATCTGATCTTCGGGATTGAGGGCGACAGTTCAAATCCTACTATGGTCCTTCTTTTTTTTTTTTTTCGGTTCGAATCCAGGCCGTTCTTTTCTTTAACCCCCTTTTCTTTGCTTAATAACATTGACTTCGACATAATCTTTGTACACGTAAATGTAGAAACAGGAACGGCTGCTGAAGAATAACAATTTTTACTCCAAGTTTGTTTATCGAACGAATTTAAGTTAATATAAAAATAGTACGGGTCATTTGTTTAAAAAAAACGGCTTTATTGAATCCGTTATCAACAACAGGAAAAGGAAAGATGACTCAGGAATTTCTCAAAGTACGATCGATCAACATATGGCTTAGTTTTCATTGTAGACGTGAAGACTTGTGTCTGAAAATAATTCGCGATCCGATATTGCGAAGAAAATTTTATCTACAAAAGCGAGGTAGTTTCAGATCATTCGGACGGAAAAGTGGGGAAAACAGTACAAGAGCGCTACAATTTATTACAGATATCGGGAGGACGAGCGAACTCCAATCGAAACCAAAATCCGGTGGCATAGCAAAAACACGGCGTTCGTCCGGCGATTCTCAGAAACCTTGCAGCGATTCTTGGAAACCTTAGCTTGCAGATCAAATCGCGTGCCGTTACTAGGCAACAAAAGCTTCGCGAGGACCTGCGAGCCACGTATTACTAGTATATTAACTTAAATTCGTTCGATAAACAAACTTGGAGTAAAAATTGTTATTCTTCAGCAGCCGTTCCTGTTTCTACATTTACGTGTACAAAGATTATGTCGAAGTCAATGTTATTAAGCAAAGAAAAGGGGGTTAAAAAAAAGAACGGCCTGGATTCGAACCGAAAAAAAAAAAAAGAAGGACCATAGTAGGATTTGAACTTTCGCCCTCAATCCCGAAGATCAGATTTAAAAGTTAGCGCCTTAAGCCATTAGGCCACGAGCGCGCCGTGTGGACGTCATTACTGTCAACCACGATTTCCACAAACAAACAAATAAATAAATAAATAAATATGACCGTAAAGGCCACACGAGAATTGCTCTCGCGTGAGCTCTTGGGGACAGAATTATAAACCCCGCTACGCGAGGCCTTCGGCTCGCTTCGCGAGGAATAATTTGCTACAAAATATGTTTTAGAAACGAAACGCATTAACGAGAAATAGTGTTACAACAGGTTAAAAAAACCTCGCAATTCGTTTTTTGTGAAATTGTCGTCTCAAGATCGAAAGGAAATACGGCACTTCTTTGAGTCCCAAATGACAACGCCAGTTTCGATCAATTTAAGGTAAGGGATACATCTTTTCATGATATCTTTGATGTATTTATTATTGAGTGTTAAAAGGCATGACAAATAAGAATACTTATAGTGTTTTTAAAAGCCTCTGGTTTTACTGAACGATTTATTTTACAGTTTTTATCCATTGATTTATGTCAAGAATCGTGTTCTATCTTCGTCGAAAATCTACTGTAGCAAATCTGTGCGCGATTGTGCTTGTAGTTCAATGAATATTTTTGTCCGGTTTGATATATTCATCTCTACCAAGACATTAAATGTTCTAGTTATTACATGCAGGCTATGTTATTGCCTCTGTTTCTTGTCAATAAATCGTGGCCTACACACTTTGCAACTGTTCTCACAACAACGATCAAACCCTATGATAAAAAGCTTATACCTTATAAAAATTGTCAATTATTATACACGTTATATGTGAATCTACATGTAAATAAGTCGAATCGCTAACAAAGCACTGCATCATTCTTCAGAAACTGTAAATAGTAAGACTCTGGTATATATCAAGATAGACTTTCAATTTGCTTCACGCTTCCCAATCGCATTATTTAAAACGAAGACAGTTTCTTCTTAGAGTTTCTTCAAGTGGTTGTTTTTGTATCTTGGAATATCGAACAATTCCTCTAAGAGGAAATATTTGCATGCAGCATTTGTGTCTTGTTAGTTTAATACATTTGTCTTATCCTTCAGACCTGTGTCATAATTTAAAAAAGAAACGCTTGTAGCTTGTAATAATCTGAAGCCATTTACCCCAAAACTGTATCAACATGTAAGAGTCATAATATATAGTTGATTAATAACCTGGATGAAAAGTTCAGTATTTCAAAACTGCCCCTAATTTTGACTGAATTTATTACGACACTGGTGGACAGAATAGTCATCTAAAATTAATTTCGTTTTGCGGAATTTGCACTATATGGAAAAACACAAGTAAAAGTTATTGAATGATGGTTAAGAATTTCATTGGAAACTACCAAGAGAAAATCGACCTGTTTTAAAAACGATAATTATGTAGCAATATTTTTGTAAAACTCAGAGGTTGTTTTGAATAACAGTAAGATATTTCTTGTTCGCTTAATTACCTTAAAGCGTTGTTTATGTAGTTGATCCTCGTATCAGGTGCATCGTCATTTGTATTTTTCAACTTTGTTATGATAGCATAAAGCTTTTCATTTCTGGGAAAACTAACCTGTCCGACCGTAAATATTACAAAATTATCTCGAAAGTTTTATTTAGAGAGGTTGAATGGAAATATACGGTTTATCTAGTAGGTGCAAAACATATTTACGTATTATTCAGATAAATTTTTCAATTTATCTGAATATATGAGAGGGTTGTCCCAATACACACCAACTGAGTCGGGTCGTCTTTTCTACAAGTCGACCCGTCTAGCGGAAGTCAGATGGTGAGAGACTTAGAAAAAACCACGACACGAGGGTCGAGGAGGGGTTGAAATATGTCGACGGATCGTGACGATCCGACTAGTTTCGTGACGATCCGTCATAAGCATAGTCGACCCGTCTCGCAGAAAAGTCAGATGGTGAGAGACTTAGAATAAAACCACGACATGAGGGTTGAAATATATCGACGGAAACGCGACGATCCAAGTATAGCCTGAGTATCAGGCCTTATACTCAGGCTATAAATCCAAGTAGGTCGTGATGATCCGTCATAGACTGAAAGCTGAGACCGTCGATCAGTAGTGCAGGCCTCGCGATCAGCCCGCGATTAGCCGCCATCTTGAAATCGGAGTAGACCCTGGGATCGAGGTTGTACACTGAGAGGAATGGGTGCTAGTCATAAGCGTCCGCCATATTTACTGTGGACTTCTGCAGGACTTGTTGGCGGCCTCCGTCGACGGTAAATTTATTGCAGTTTCCAAGGTTCTTTTTAACCTTGGAACACTAGGAGTAGCGAACATACGCTAGGAGCATCGACGGCTGCAATGAAGGCGATTTGGGGAGATTTGACCATTTTTATGGTATTTATCGAGCTTCGAGTGATGGAAGGTCAACTGAAATTGAACCAATTATATAAACCGGAGGACACACAAACATCAAAACAACACAACACATGTACAAGGTAAGTCAGTTTACCGTAACTCAAATTGAAAGTCAAGTAATTGATTCATCAATGATTTGGTTTAATTGTCACAGGGCAGATTTGGAACAATACATATTATAAACATTGATGCCAGATCATATAATTTGTTTGTTGAATTCCTGTACAATTACCCTTTAATTATTAAAGATGTACATTTTTACTATCAATTCTAGTTGCCAAAATGTATTTAAACTTAAATCTATTTGGCTAATGCCACCTTGAACACATCTCTCGGATTTGGCGGGCCGACTTCCGGTAAGTCGAGTTCACTTCCGTTTCGAACATCACGACCTGACTTCCGCTAGACGGGTCGTCTCCGAGAAAAGACGACCCGACTCAGTTGGTGTGTATTGGACATGTATGGACACAACAACACAACACTGTTTAGTTTTTTGATCGACCTACATTTTCGCTGCACAGTTTATTTAGACAATTGTTTTTCCTACAGAGCGCGGCACCACTAAAAGTAACGAAAGCCTAACTTTCAGCTAACGGGTTTAAAGCGTTTATACTACTTTGGAGCCTGATAGACTCCGTCGCTGCAAGCGTAGTTCTCCCCCTGTATTAGTTGTCACAAGGAAAACAGCCAAACAGCACAAAAACCTATTATAACAACTTTATTTTGCGCGAACAGTATCGGAAAATTATACACTCCTTCTGCATGCACCCATTCTCCGGCTAAATATAGACATACCTGACAGTATTGAAGAAATGGAGAAGTCTCTTGTTTTTGTTTCTTCTCCAAAATCTCCCCCAGTATCTTCCATGGGAACCAACAGTTACAAATACTGACAAAGTTTGCAAAACTTTTCAAACCGATCGAGATCACAATTAAAAATTGAATTGAAAATAGTCACCTCAAGGAATGTTCCATTTGTAGAGGCAATATTAAACACGTTTGAAATAGTTTGAACAGAACTCTGACTAATCATGAATTAATCATGACGGTTGCCGGTGCAGGATGATCCAAGCGTGAGTCTGATTGGCTCACTGATCTGGAAGCAAATCTTAGTCAGGGAAACGACAAACGAGCCGTGCGTGCACTAATTAGATTCAGTAAAAAAAAAAAAAAAAAACAAAAAAAAAAAAAAAAAAAATTAGATAGTATAGAACATGGGCGCGTACCAGCGCATTGATACATCAGAGCGTTTCCATTAGATTTTTCCATTAGATTTTGTGGAAATTCTACTATGTAATTTAAAAACACAATGCGTGTGTTGTATTTTTCATTGCCGGTTGATTTCCGTTGCGTGGACAGTTCTCGGAAAACGGAAGTCAAATTCGGCTGACAAGTTTGAAACATGTTTTGATAAAACAGGAAATGAGTTCATCCCTTATCAGCTATTGTTTCAGATCACGGCGAGACGGTCGTATGATTTTTTTTAACCAATGAGGAACTTGATTAGTCCGATGCATCTGACTGATTCTTTTTTAAATTAAGTTGAAGGTAAGGAGTATTTCAGTGAAAACATGAACAAGAAACGTTTCACGGAATTTGCAAGTTACGTTGAAGGTTTTACACAAAGGATTATCATTCACTTTCCAAATGCCAAGGATTTTGTCGACAATGAGAAGAAAGAAATGTTGGAGAAATTTCCAGAGCTTGCAACATCTTCTAATCCCTCATCAAGACAAAGGCAGTTTGATGTTGTGAAATTTACATTAGATTCTTCAGTGAACAATGAAAGACGTATGTGTTACCACGATGTTGAGATCAAAATGAACTCCCCGAAGAGTGTGTAGAAACTATCAACACGTTAGCAAGAGCTGTTGGAAACACACACAGAGATTTTTATATTATTCTTCAATCTAAGGTCAAATACTTTCAACCTTGAAAGATTGTTGCGGTCAATCATTCACTGCGATTTTACGAAATAATATCAACATTTCAAAGTCACATGCTTACTTTCTAATGAAATTGCACAAACTTGCGTTGGAATATCCAAGACTTTTGAAATGTGAACTGCCGCTGAGCTATTTTCAAAAAAACTTTACAAACATCAACTTGATTTGTGAAAATGATAAAATATTATGGAAGGCTTGAACCGCTTATGTATTGTTTCTCAGGCTATTTTATGATAACCGTAAGCATAACTTGTTTATGTCGTTAAAAACGCTTTCTTGTATGGTAAGTGGCTAAGTCAAGCTTTCAACAAGTTTCAAGAAGAAAAGGTGAAACAACAGGCCGACACAGTTGTGTCGTGACGTTATGAAAAAGGTAGCAACATAAAATTATAATATCATCTAATAGTATAGAATGAATTGTGATGCGAATATGCGAAGAGGGAGAGATTATCTGCCCTTTCTGTGATCAAGAGTTAGCTGAAAATGTAAAAATGTAAGATGATAAACAATGTTGTGATAATAAGAAACGATAATGAAAATGGTATGATTGTTTGTATAAACTGTGGTGTAGTTGATGGTTATGCTTGTATGCTTCTTGTAATTACATAGATTTTTATTGAAAACATGTGTAAATTTAGGAGAAGTCGGTCTATCATCGGAAATACCATATGAAAAGGAATCGTCTTAGACAATAATGTTTTTAAACACAGGATTCAAATATCGTATAAAGATAGAGCCAAAATTAATGAGTATGTTTAAGAAGATTGAAGCGTGTTTTACTTAACGACAAAAGAAAAACGCGTGCAATAAAATTTAAATTCATATTTCCGAAAGCTATTTGAAGTCATTTCAGTGTGTTTCGAATACAGTTTTTCGGGAAGCCATACCTAATGTTCTTCAATCAGCTTTTTATCAGACTTTCCTCAGTCGGATCGATGTTGAAATTTACACCAAATTATTAAGTCTTGGATTGAAATTTGCAATAATGTACTTTTCAAGTGCAAAATCGATAATTGCTTATGGGCAACGGATTAAAACACAAAACCTCGAAATCAGTTAAACTTAAATTTTGCGCGATCCAGATTTTCCCCTGGAAAAGCAAAATACCAACATCTTAAACTATGGTGTTAATAGGCGAACAAAATATATGAGAATTAAAAAAATCGGTATGTTTTTTGATTTCGAATAACTATGGCAAAAACATTTCAAATCTTACTTTTTTGCATAATAATAGTAAATGGACCGAGAATATTACATACTGTTTTTTCGATAAAAAATCACTTCGAATTAGCCAAAATGTGTCTTGAACTAATATTTTCGACGTCATAAAATATTTGTGTTGGTTTTCTATTATCGCGATACCGAGAACGAATTTTTTCCCTAAAGTCACTCGCATTATATTTTTCGGGTAATTTTTTATTTGAGCGCCGTTTTGCAAAAATCTTAAAAACGGCTTCGATAGATTTTTACAAAAACGAATTTCTACACAAGAAATACCTTATAATACGAGCAATTTTATTCCAAAAGTTTTCTATCAACATTGGATTCAAACGGAACCACTTTTAAAATTCAACGAATGGAAATAGAACGTCCGAACGGATGAAAAGTTTGCATTACAAATTCACTCGTTGCCAAGTTGTTGGGTCTAATATATTCAAGTTAATGCGAAACGTATTCCCCCGTTTTGGGATTTTGCACGGGATTATAACAAAAAGAAAATACAGAAATCAACAGCAGAACGATTTATTACAATAAAATTTAATCAGGAAGAAATGTAGTACGCATTGATTCTGAATACATTTAGGCTTAACGTGCCTGAGAAACCATGATATTTGTAACGAAAACTTTCCGTCGTTTCATGAAGGCCATCTTCATCGTTAAATTTAAAAGTGTTCCATTAAATCAATGACCTAATAAAACTTGGCATACAATCATTAACATTATCACCATAGACGAGGGAAAAGTTCTAAAAAATCTAGCGAACCGTTTTTAGGATTTTTGCAAAAGCGCTTCAAATAAAAAATTACCCGAAAAATATAATGTGAGTGGACCTTACGAAAAAATTCGTTCTAGTAGTATTGCGAAAGAAGCTAAAGTCAACAAAACTTTTAATGGCGTCAAAACATAAGGCTCAAGACACATTTAGGCATAATTCCCGAAGTGGATTTTATCAAAACAATATATATCTCCTCAGTCCCATTTACTATTATTATGCAAAAAGTAAGGTTGAAAATGTTTTTGCAATTTATTCGAAATCAAACATACAGGATTGTTTCATTCTCGTATATTGTTGTTTGCCATACACCATAGTTTAAGATGTGTTGGTATTGGCTTTAATCCAGGTGAAATCTGGATCACGGCAAAATTTAGATTTTAAAACTGATTTCAAGTTTTTCTGGTTATCGTTGCCATTGCAATATCGATTTCACTGAAAAGTAACTCATCGCAAACTTCATATCCGAGACTACTTACTTGGTGTAAATTTCACATCGATCCGACTGAGGAAAGTCTGATAAAAAGCATGACTGAAAACCTTAGGTTATGGTTCCCAAAAAAACTGTATCGAAACACCTTAAGTCCATCTGTCAGAGTGATCGAGCTGACCAGAGACATAAAAAATGAAAATCACTGATTTCAATGAATCACAGAAACTTTCAATAAAATTGAACCAGTCCAGCATCACAGAAATTTTCACTTAATTGCGAGCACTCGGGGCATCTTGAAATTTTCACTAAATTTCGACCATTCTGGCAATTCACAGAAATTTTCACTACATTTTTACCAGTTTGGATGGCATCAAGGAAATTTTCACTGAATTTCGACCAGTCCGGCATCACAGAAGAATTTTCCACTAAATTTTGATCGCTCTGGCATCACAGAAACTTTCACTAAATTTTAACCAGTCTGGCATCACAGAAATTTTCACTGAATTTTAACCAGCTAATCCGGCATCTCAGAAATGTTCACTAAAATTATTTCTTTCAAAACACTCCGCCATCACAGAAATTTTCAATAAGTAGTGAAAGTTAGTCGTGGTGATTGAGTTACTTCAATCTACATGGATTGTGTCATTTTATAATATGGATGTTGAATGACAATGAAAAATAAACCCACATGGTGATGTAAAATCTATCTTTACAGCTGTTTGTATGGGTACACATAACTAACAGTTCAAATGTTTGTTACATCACAGGATATTTAACTTGATAGAGAGCATCACAAGACAGAATGGGCCTTGCAGTGGAACTGGAGAGACCTGAGAGGAAGGACGGACAAGTCATTTGACAGGGCAAGATGATTTATTATCTTGAATTAAGTATGTTAGTAAAGTAGCAGTTACAACTTTCTAGTTATCTGGCCCAGCCCGGGAGGCCTTTGAACGGGGGTACAGCTGGCCCGGGGTTTTCCTCCTAGGGGCAAGTGGACGTACGGGGAGGTTTTTCACCCAGCTGTTGTT
>MU827857.1:95000-121446 GCA_029204205.1 Desmophyllum pertusum | reverse complement strand
GGGAAATGGAACTTTAGACATGTTCTCCTAGGAATACGGAACAAATATAAATTTGCCAGCAACTAGATCGAGTTGTTTTAAAAATGCTAATGTATTGGTTATTTCGTTTATGGTCCCTGAACTGATCAGTGAATTCTGACAAATTGGCTCGTTGGGTGCCACTGGGCATAGAGATAACGAGAAGACAAGCAAATGTGAATTAATAGTTTGAGATTCAGAGACGTACTTTTTAGGGTTAAGCACGTTGTGTTCCGGTTCACTCTTTATTTATTTTTTGACGAAATACAAAATCTTATCTACGCACTATCTATTCTTCACAGAATTAACCCTCGAGGGCTTTTTAGACAGCATGACCTACAGCCGGTTATATCGATTTGAATTACACGACTATAAATAAAACCAATAACTGAAATCAGCCCAATGGAGTTTGTTGCCATTGTTGTGGCTTCATTTCCACAGCTCATTTTCAAGCACAAGTCGTGTGATAATCTCTCCGAGAACTTGCTCGGGACCTTACGGCGGAAAATACCGGTATTCCGGTCCTTTACGCGCGTGTAGCGGCAGTTATCTAGAGTAAAGTAGCACTAGGCTCTTCTGCATGACTAACTCACATTGATTCATGCCGGGGTCCTTAACAATCGCATGACTATTGCCTGCTATTGCTTGAGCCATGTTCAACCATGCATTTCGTCCCACACACTGTTTTTCACGAAAGGTTTATTTTTAAGCACGAAACAAGTTGAAAAGCTGGCTCTAGTTTAGCTGCGATATGCTTCTCTTTAAAAGGTCTTTTAATTATTAAAACTTTAGCTAAATATATTGACAATTAACTGTTTAGCTTTGAGACTAACCCGTCTGGACGATCGAGTGATTTGGTCGACATTCATTTATGACCCGCATTACTTCATTACATCCAAAGACACTGTGTTCTCTAGAATCCTTGGATGAAATCACACACGGAATGAAGTTCTTTTGTCTCGGTATGACGTTTGAACTCTGCAATGATAAATAACACATACTTTCGCTTCTTTGTTTCTTTTATTTATTCCTCATTGGCTACTTATAACAAGTGTGCTAAGTGGAATACACAGCATTTCGCTGCCAAGTTCAGAGAGGTAACTACATTTTTGGATGCGAGTTTACCGTAAGCTTCCACACAGGATTTCAACTCCCTTATTTTGTCTTTCAGTAGCCAACTGTCTTAAGCGAATTGGATTCACATTTTGGTAAGTTTTGCAGTTTAATTAAGTACGCCGATAGTGTTCGTCTTCAATTCAAGTTCATAGTAATATAAGTGCAAACACGGCGCTTGTCTAAAGTTGGGCTTTAACACTATTTCGCGTGCACATCGCAAATGAATTTGTGGAGCGAATCGCAAGGAAAGGGAAGGGATACTGATTTATCATGCCCTGAGCGCGCGATTTACACAATAACGTTACTCTCGAACAATAATCTTAGAAATCTTAGAAATGGATTCTCACTGAATACACTGATCTAGTTAGGGATTAGCTAGGGATCCATGTGCTTGTCGCGCTATTTGGATTAGACAGTCGGCGAGCTTCCTTCTTCTCAGCAAATCGGTCTAGATGCAACCCAACAAAACCTAAATACTGTAGATTCTGTAGATCAGTTCGGTTCATGAAGCCGAAAGGGAGTGACAATCAATGAAGTGTATTAATCTGACTTGAACACACTGATGTACGTTCGTTTAGCTTAAGTGATAACTGTAGACTAGCGTAATGTTAAGTGCAATGTATTTCATTTTGCGGATTATTAGAAAACGACACAGAAACATCTTAGTTTCCAAGTTCAAATTGGTCTTTAACGTTTAAAGTTTGACAGATTTCAGTGGTCATACCGTCGTGGTAAACTGGCAAATGATTGAAACTTTCCGGCTGACTGTCATGTACTGTATTCCAGAGACAAATATCGAACCTTCAGCTGGTATCAGTATGTCAAGAAATAACTCAAAAGATTTAAGCGTTGTCGGTAATCGTACTAAGATCTACTCCAGAGTTATGGTAAACTAGAGAGACTGCATGACTACGAGGAATGCATTCCTTAAACTCGCTTTTTAACAAATTTGAATGTTTCTGTACAATTTTACCAGGCGGCCCCAGCTAAGTCATGTAGGTCCTTTATTTCTCTTCTCCTTCAAGGTTTTAGGAAGAGAAGTGTTTGTTTGTCTATCTACCGCTTATTCTTCCATCCATGACCACAGATTGTAAAGCATTCTTGATATCTAAACTCCATTTTGCATCATGTAAGCTTATATAATCATTCTGAATTGATTTTTAAGTCTTAAAAACTATAATTTATATACTGACCCGAAAAAGTGGCCCACAACTGCCGGAGCGAACTGATTAATCCCGATTTCAGTAGCATGAAGCGACTAGAAGTATTTAATACTACTCCCGGCTTTGGATTGGATTTCACAGCATTTTATTAGGTTCCCTAAAAAATAGCAGTTCACCGGTACCTTTGTACACTACCGGGTGAAGAGGGGCGCAACGTGAGAGTAAAGCGCCTTGCCAAATTGAGAAATGACACTCGGACGACTCGATTGGGAGTTCAATTCAACGCGCTCACCATTTGGATGGGCACCGCACCCCCTTGCATGCAACAAAATGAACAATCAGCAAATTACATAACACGCGATTTTACATGCAAGAGAAAACATACCATTTTACACGAATATGTGTTATACGTATGCAAGTGATAAAACAAGGTCCAATATTACAAAAGTATTTCGTAGACTTTTCTAGTGTTTTTATTAAGTAATCATATCGCAGATTCTGCGGTTTAATTTGTGCTTTAGGCTATTTGTATCAACAAACAATGCATGAATTAATCACACGTTGCTAACACGCCACATTTCGTGATCAATTGTGCGGCTTTCAATTTTAAAATTGCTTTCCGCTCAGTTGCCCACATTTAGGCCTGACCAATTTTACTCTATCTATGAAAACCAGCGTTTGATAACTTGCCTAAAACACCACCCCGTAACTGTAGTGGTCAGTGTGGATCTAAAAATGATAACTTTTATATTAATTATAAGATGATTAGAGAGGAAACGAGTGATCCCTATAAGAGACAAGATACGAGGAAAAAGTAAAATTACACAGAGTGGGAATTGTATATTGTATATTGTATATACGCAAATTACATCGATCGGTGCCGTTTCATGAAATCGGAAAGCCTTTTACTTAATTATGTTATATTTAGACAACATATTTCGCTGGCTGATAGAAGAAGTTACTGGAAGACTATGCTGGGATTGACAATCCTTACGTTGCCATGGTAGCAAATGGAAGAGTATATTGCATGCGTGTTTGACACTGCCACTGGCAATAATCGCTATGGTAACGGATCGTGACTAAACACACAACATTAACTGATGCATGGTTTAGATATTTTGGGTATATGAATGCAATACATTCTAAAACATTAGGTCTGTTGGCTTCACAGCTCAGTTGTAGAGTCATTGGTTTGAATCCCGTTGGAGCTTAAAGTTTTCCAGGCTTGCTTTTTAAGTGCGAAATTCTCAATAGTTTTGTTTTCTCCACCGGACTCCGGCACATATATGATTCATCATCACTGCAGAAAAAAAAAAATTTCGTTCTTCTACGGGCTTAGGTTTTCGCCTGCACTGGCCTTTTTGCATTTTTGCTTAACCCTTTCACTCCCAAGATTGCTAACATCAAAACTGAGGAAAAAATCTTGAATTTCATGTTGCGAAATAGTCGAAAACAAACAACACTACATGAAATTAAAGTACTGCTCAGTAGCTTTCATTTGCCTGAGTGAATGGTCACATACTAGGGTTTCATCCACAGACTCAAAAGTTAGAACCACCTTGTACAGCATAATAAACAGTACCACATGAAAGTACTGCTCAACAGCTTTCATTTGAATGGTCACACACACCACCTTGTATAGCATAATAAACAGTACCACATGGAAGTACTGCTCAATAGCTTTCGTTTGAATGGTCACACACTAGGGTTTCATCCACAGACTTAAACGTTAGGACCACCTTGTACAGCATAATAAACAGTACTACATGAAAGTTCTGCTCAATAGCTTTCATTTGAATGGTCACACACTACGGTTTCATCCACAGACTTAAACGTTAGGACCACCTTGTACAGCATAATAAACAGTACCACATGAAAGTACTGCTCAATAGCTTTCGTTTGAATGGTCACACACTAGGGTTTCATCCACAGACTTAAACGTTAGGACTACCTTGTACAGCATAATAAACAGTACCACATGAAAGTACTGCTCAATAGCTTTCATTTGAATGGTCACACACTAGGGTTTCATCCACAGACTTAAACGGAGGTTTTTCACACTTTTGAATTGGTGATTCACTCTGGGATGTTAAAATTTTTAGGATTTGTTCATTCATCACTCCTAGACATTTTGATGTGACAACTGTTTGCTCACGGTTATTGTCGTTACCATGGTAACCGTGTTTTGACAGGCAGGTTTACCCAAAATTCGAATTTTCAGATAAAATATATGGGCACAGAGTGACCCTAAAACGCCGACCTTCATTCAATTTTTCACGTTTTGATGCAGGCTACCTGAAATTTTACAATAATATAGAACTCGACATTCTAACAAATCGTATGTTTTTTGTTTTTCAAATTTCGAAATTTTTGGCGGGAAAATGACGTCGCAATGTTGGCGCCAATTTTTGGAATAATATTAATGGAACATTTGATGACAGTTTCTAAAAGAACATGCCACAAGAATGCTGAAACTGAAAAAATATCTGAAATATGTTGATCCAATCAAAAGTTATGGTGTATTGAAGTTTGCATTTTCCGCCATTTTGAGCTATTTTTAGTAACAAAATGGCGGCATTCTTGTGGCATGTTCTTTCAGAAACTGTCATCAAATGTTCCATAACATTTTTAAAACATTTGCGACGTCATTTTCCTGCCAAAAATTTCGAAATTTGAAAAACAAAAAACATACGATTTGTTAGAATGTCGAGTTCTATATTATTGTAAAATTTCAGGTAGCCTGCATCAAAACCTGAAGAATCGAATGAAGGTCGGCGTTTTAGGGTCACTCTGTGCCCACCGTGAATTCTTCGTTGTAATGATACTTTTCACGTTTTATTTTAAGCAACATTGCAGTATAAGTACATTTTAACATCCCGTTATTGTTTAGGAATAATTTTGTACCGATTTATGCTATTTTCTGACGTTATGAGAAAAAAGTGAAATGCAAGTGATAGATTTAATGACGTCATAACTAAAAGATAACCATATCTTGTAGAGCAAGTTGAAAGCTATCTACTAAAGGCATAATGTTTGTTTTGTTTTAACAGAAACCAGTAATCAGTGGAATTTAACAGTTCAAGATGAAGAACCTAATTTTATTGGTGACATTTGCACTCGTGTTCCAGTTTGTGAAAGGTAGCTGAAGGTTTCTTTTGAACTAATGTTGAAAACAAACCGATCTCTTGTAATGATTCTGCCTTGGCCATATGTTCTGAAAACCCTAGCCCCCAGAATACACAATTGGCTTCGAATTCAGTACATGAATCACTGTGTACAACCTCCAAACCGCTTTAGTAAATTGTAGCACGTACTAGCTACAAACTTTCAAACTTCCCGCCCAAACTCGGCATAAAGTTATTTTTGTTTGTTTTCGTTCAACTAAATCAACCAGGGTCAGCCATCGAATATCTCAGGCCTAATCGAGTTTTCTTCAATGAAATCGTCACCTCGAACTCAATGAGGGAAAATTTATGCCTGTTGCCGCGGCTTTCTGAGAGATAAACAAGTCGTTTTGTGTTTAAAAAGGCAAGCTAGGATTTTAGAAAGCTCGTAAATTCGGGTAATAAAATTTCGTTCGGTTCCCTAAAAATTTCTGCCGGACACTTTCTTATTCAACTAAAGAATCCGCACAGATCCGCAACTGTGTTACTTAAGGCCCGGGCAAATATATATTTTATTTTTAAAAGGCCCTGAACGATATGGAAGAATAAAGAGCGCGATATTGCGAGCTTAAATTATCTTCTCTTTGGGCACCCATACGTATTTTTCTAGGCTCTTAGTTTGTTCACCCATTCGTATATAAGTGGGTCAGCATGTAAACTCAGTAGTTCCTACGGTTGCCATGATTAAGTGTCCTTGTAGACCGCCATGGCTTAATTTTCCGCTGCGAAATCTGAAGTTAATGGCTTTATCGATCCTCTTTGATTCAGCGCCTGTGCTATCCATGTAGGTATGTTTCGCCTTGTAGGGTTTGTTCCATCTCACTTTCGAGAACCCAACTGAACATGTTATATAATTAATTATTCAAACAGCCCGAAATGAGAACATGCAATTTCGGTCCTCCTGCAAGACTGAAGACGTCCTAAAATTAACTTTCTTTCCCTCAGGTGCGCACCATCTTCCTGCGGGCACAGTTACTTGCCACGACAATCACACGGTTGATATAGCTATCACCAACGTAGATGATTACAGGGAGTGGATTGCATCTGAGTGGAAATTACAGAACGATATGGCATGCCAACCGATAATTGGCGATGAGACAGTAACCTACACCAACCTGCACCTACCTAACTGTGCTATGTCTTCGGAACAGCGTCCTGAGAGCATCAAATACGTCCTAAAAATCAACGCGGAAAAGGCTGCCGGCCAAAATGACCAAGGCCAGACACGTGCGTATAATCACCTGTATTATGTTTCGTGTGACTACGACAATCAAAACAGATCATCCTCAAGCTTTATACCGATCAAGAACCGGGACGACAACGACTCCAGTATGTATCATATATACAACAATTCTGTTAGTATAAGTAATCGGCGCATGCGCATGGGGCCGAGTAAAAGTAAGGATTAATGTTACGCGAGTGTGATATTAATCCTTAATTTTACGAGGAATCATGCGATTACTTGTTAATAAAATAATGGGCGAAAAGACATCGGGTGATCTTCGGCAATCTTAGGGAGACTTTCGACAATATTTGCCGACCTTCCGATTACGAACGAAAATCTTCGGAGGACCTCGGGTGATTTCTGGAACAGTTGGGCTCATCTTCGGGAATCTTCGAAGGTCCTCGGGCGATCTTCGGGAATCTTCGGAGTAATTTTGCCCTCTGCAAACAAGAATTAACAAAAAATGTCCCCTGTCTAAACCAATCAGAATTCAATAATTTTGCCCTCTGTGTTATTACAGTCGTTATTTGTGCATTTCTCATTTTTTTTAAGGAGTTGTATGTGGGGAGACAGGAAGTCTCTGGGCGCGGGAAAATTAAAGAGAGGGCGGGTAATATGTACGGGAAGTGGGAATTAGAAGTTCCCCCCCCCCCCCCCCCACCTAACACAATATGTCGAACCTAGTTAGTTGATGATTTAGTTTTCAATCACTTGTTATCTGGGTAATATATTTATATTGGGGGGAAGGTGGGCGGGGGGGGGGGGGGGGTGAGGGGGGGGGGAGTAATAATTAAGATTTCGATTAATTTGAACAGTTATATTGTTTTCTGTTTTTCATTATACAAATATAACTTCTTAACGGGTTTTGGATTGGCTTTATTGTAACCGTTATAAAACAACCGTTTCAGAACGGTGCTCATCCTCATCCTCACCCAGGGGCTAGAAGTTGGGATGACGGTACATGTACTTACATTAGAATATTTGAAGTTGAAAATATTCTGTTAGGGCATTTATAGTATGGAAATAGTGGACTTATATCCTGGGGAGCTTATAACCGGAATATTTGTTTTTGTTAGCGGGGAGATGGGCCTATAACCGGGGGGTGGGGGCGTATAACCGGGATTTTACAGATTATTTTTATCTCACCATTGCGGTTGAGGTCAACACGACCTTGTTTTACTTACAGTATTGTCTTATTTTTTCCTCCTCCGTCTAGGCACCGCATTTTTCACCTTTTCTCTCCAGGCATTCTCTTTCCCTAATCATACCGGAGTTCTACCCAACACAATTGAGCTGAATACAACCATGTATTTCAAGGTTTTGGTCGACACACAGAGCAGTGCACCCAACCTTGACCTTCATCTCGTAAAATGTTGGGGGTCAAGTGACAGTGATAGCAGCAACAGTTCGTCCTCTTCGAGTAACGTTATCCTAATAGAAGACGGGTAAGTATCTGTACCACTAACTTAAGATATAGAAAATGTCGCGCGTGTTCACATGTACATAGCCCGGTTTATTTTCGGCCTTTTTATGCAATATTGGATGATGATGTTATATGACGTAGAAATTACGTCATTTTCAGGTAAAGTCGCAAAGTTTGGTGGCTTCTGCCATAATTATAATATTAAAAAAAGTTTAAAATCCGTGGGGACGAACCCTCCCCCCCCCCCCCCCCCCCCCTCCCCCACGGTCTGGACAGGGTTAACATATCTTTTTTCCTTTCGTATATCTAGATATCTGGATAGAGTATAATTGAATGTAAACGGCTTACCTAGTATGGTTGTGTAGTATCTTTTATTCATTAAAGAATAAATGTTTAGAGACTATATACTTGGCACACACAAAAAAATAAATGCTTTGTTGTCTCTTTTCCAAACAGTTGCGGTAATAATACTGTGAGCCAAGACGCGGACGACACATTGTACTACAATTGTACAAACGACGACATCAAGGAAACCTTCTCGCTCCGGTCGTATAGGTACTTGTCATCCGCCGAAAACACCCCGGTTTACATCCACTGCGATATCAGGGTTTGCCTGGCAGACGCCGTGAATTCTATGTGTGAATGCCCTAGTGCTGCTGCATGTGACCCTAGCTCCCGAAAACGGCGTTCACTTGCTGACAACGTGGATGAAAATGTGGTGTACACCGTGTCATCAGGCCCTTACATTTTGGAGGCCGACGACGAAGAAGAAGGAGAAGAAGCAGAAGAAGAAGGTTCGTATAAATATTTACTGTTAAATAAACTTATTTTGTTACATTGGTTTGTTCAGTCAACACTGAAACAGTCAAACCTGTCAGCGGTCACCCGCCTCCAAATTGAGAGGCAACTGAGTAAAGTGCGTTTATCCAAAAGGACTTTGATGTAGAACATTGATGTGTGTTCAAAAATCCAGTCGTATCCTTTCCGCAACGCCCAACCCTATGTTCCAGTCCTTTGACCGTTCTACTTCGATGACGCTGAGAAGAGGGTCGAAGGAAACTTGCATTCCAGAAAATAACTACTACGAAAGATACAACTGCTTTTCCTACCTATAAAGCTATTTAAACGCTTAATGATTTGTTCTACACTCCATTTTTGGTATATGTGAGTCACACACTCTTTATATTTAATTATTTGCACGATAAGTATAGGAAATCGCACAACTTTGAGTACAATTCGTGATTAATAGGTCCAAGTGATGCAACCTCGTTCCCAGGGTCTCTCTTCTTCCCGCCAAAATAAGAAGAGAGACCCTGGGAACGAGGTTGCCAAGTGATGTTTTAAGTGTCTATTATTCTCGAATTGTACCAGAAGCTCTTGTGCGATTTTTTTATTTATAGTACATTCAACAACTCTTCATTCGGGTTAAAATAAAACCATTAACATTCCAAAGCAAAAACATTTCTTATTATATGGCAAACTGGTCCACGACGAAAAGGAATATTCTGATTGGTTCCCTGAGCGGTCCGTATTTTGCAATACGGACCGCTAAGATGGACCGCTCACGAACTCATTTCACCGAATTCGTTTTATAAAACATTGAACAAAAGAAAATTGTAAATTTCGGTTAAACTTTTCGCAAAGTGGCCTGAAAAATGCAAGAATATGCTTAGCTTTGGCGCGCGCGCGTTAGCCGAGAATGGTTGCATTAATTTATCAGCAAGTTTTTAAAAAAAGCCATTATAATAAAAACTTTATTGAACTAGCTTGCTCGGTCCGTATTGGGAAATATTGGTCTCGCTCTTTTTTTGCAAGTTTATGGACCTCGCCTTCGGCTCGGTCCATAAACTTGCAAAAAAAGAACGAGACCAATATTTTCCCAATACGGACCTCACGCTAGTTCAATAACATCTATATATATACTTTTTGTTCGCTTTCCAATTTGAACGCGTTTGCACACCGTTCCAATATAAACATAATTTGGGATTAATTGTACTTCTCTAGACCAATCAGAATCGAGTAATTTTCTTGCGTGTACTATAAAAACTAAACCTGATCTTCAAAAGAAAGTCAAGGAATCTCCTTAATCATGCACTTCTCTTAATTATAATTGCTGAGTTATCTTACCAGATTAATTATTAATAATAATAATAATAATATACTTTTAACCAGAGAACGTTTTATTTTTATTTTTATATATATTAATAATAATAATAATAATAATAATCAACGTTCGTTTTTATTTTCAGGTGAATCTGACGAACAAGATGAACCCCAGTCATTCTCGACTAATTTGGCCATTATTTTGGCGGTCAGCTGTCTTGTCGCCTTGGCCATGGTCTGCGGAACCGTCTATCTTGTGGCGCGCAATCGCAACAGGCGCAGGCTACATGGAGATCTGAATGTGGCCACCTAAGCGCCAGATTGGAAGGAGCTGTATGAGACTGGAGCACACATGGAACACACTAACAGACTTTCATAACAACAAATAATCACAACTTTTTCAAAGTGCGTATGATGCGGCTCAGCAAATTTCGTATTGAGCTGTTGAAGAAAAAGATCAGTCAATTTGGAATATTTCGTTACCAAGGAGACACTCTCATTTTGAACTCTATTTTACTATTCTAAGTAGAATTAAGCATTTCCAGAACCAATCAGTTTCTATTTTCAAAGCAACTTTCGCTCTTATAATTGAAAAACAATGATTGTTAACGTTATATTTCACATAAGCTGTAGTTTACCCTTTCACTTCCAAGAGTGCCAAGGCAGAAAATACCGCGCTGATTTCAAACTTATCTTACCTAAAAAGCTTTCAAGCAATAATCACAAACTCTATGCCTTTTCCTAAAAAACATCGGGGAAGATTTTGGTGTGTCAATTGTTTGGTGAAGTAACTTGACGTTTCCATGACAACCTTGTTTTGACAAAGTATTTTACCCAAATTTGGTGTTTACCAGCTTAATTATCGGTTTTATGATGAGCTTTTGGAGTTTCTTCCAAAATCTTTATAGTTTTTACATCTTTGCATTGTGCGATTGTTTCAAATCAATTTTGGAGATTTTATGACATTTTGGAAAAATCTTGAAATCCAAGATGGCGGATCCAAGATGGCGGATTTTTTTGCAATGTATGACGAACGCCATAGAGGCCCAGTCATAATAGCTTCAAATTTCGTTTTGCCAAAATCAAAAAAGAACAAGCATTTGAATTGACCCATGGAAGTGCTACTCAATACTCATTCTACAGCATAAAACAAACGCTACCTCATGAGCGTACTTCACGACACTTGTGTCGCATATAAGGGTTTCATGTACATAATTTTAAAAAAGTCACAATAGACCATTTTACAGTTCTGTGAAATGTAACCAAGCCTCTGTATGAAAGCGAGGTTAGGGGTGACCATGAGATGATAGAGATCAGAAACTACTTTACATAATAACAGAATAATTTACATTTGAAAAGAAGGAAGGTTTGTATCACAACCGAAGTCACCTCCAGCCTCACTTCTGTTCAAAGGCCTGGATTCTAAGCACACAACTGTAAAATGGCCTATTAACGTTTACTGAGATTTTACTCTGGTAGTGAAAGGGTTAACTTAAAGTCTCTAATTCACCTGTCACATGCGTGCAGTAGCCAACTTATTGTTTATTTGATCTTATTACGTGTGTAGCCCAGTCCAACAATACAGCTCTTCGTTTTATTATTCCCCATTTCTGCACGTTAGCAAGTTAGCACAACAGCCTCCATAGATTTTACAAGGCAAATGTATGGCTTAATGAATAAGCTGAGGCTCGAGCTTTTGGTATATACTTTTTTTATGGAAGTAGTATTTAGTTTTTTGTATGCTAATGTAACTTAGCTAATGCGTCTTTACTAAGGAGTTCTGCTGAAAGGCCGAACATGCTCAATTTGAATTAGACACACCAATCCACCGTAAGAAAAAAGATGGCGACTGGTACATTTACCCACAATTCTTAGCGCACGAAAACCCTAAAAACGCTCATAAAAACGAAAGAAAAGTTCTAAAAACTTAAAACCTAGCATACACAATGTTGTTAGTACAGGGACGAATTTCGCAAAAAACTATGGCTTTCAGATATGCCTATTGGCTGTGTTAGGTTCGCAAGGTATTGTGGTAAAATGTACAGCCGCCATCTTTTTCTTAGATAGATTTAAGAAACAATACTCTGACTGCAGTTTTCAACACATCCCAGCACCACTGTTAGCTTGACCTGGCATGACTAACGCTCAAAACTAGAGAGCAAACGCGAACAGAATTTAGTTATTATAATCGAGAAACGTATCACTATATAGTGGAGACGAATGGGTATCTTGGAATTTTGAATTTTCCCAATACTCCAGGATCACGAGATTTCAAAAACAGAATTTCGGAATATCGGAGAATTCTTCAAATCCAAACGTTTGTACCTAAGTACAACCATAGACGTACAATTATCCATGTATCGTGCACAGCAATAAAAATAGCCTGTATCCTTGGATACTACTTAATGGTTGTGTCTGTCGTAAATGTATCTTTTGCGAATGCAACAGTAACAGGTAGTAAGTTTATGAAAACCGTTTTCCTCTGAAGATGAACCGTGTAACTGTGCGATATTTTTTAACCACACTGCAGGGTCGGTTACTTACAGGGTGAAACAACCCAAGATGTGACTCTCTATATAGCCCCGGGGAAGAGTCCCTTGTGAGAGAGGCGGGGATGCTCGTCGGAAAATTTGAATTGAATCCCTAAATGAGACCAATCTGGGCCGCGTGGCTCAAACTTTATTTGATCCTTAAAAGATACCATTCTGAACAGACAGACAAATAAGAGATATCGCGACCTTAAAGACGATAAAGACGTTGTAATCGAATGCTTTCATCTATCAATACTTCTTTTAAGAAGCATTGCCCTAAATCTTTAGTTCTTCGTTCATTGTCTTTTTCGTGCAACCCTAAACGATATACCTTGATGGCTAAAAACTTTGGTGTTTCGTCCTGAATACCCTAAGTGACACCAAAATCTGTAATTTACACCCCTAAAAGAGACGAAGACCATCCCCGCCCCTTTCACATGCTAGTCGTACCTCGGGGTATTCAATTTCACATTTTAACAGTTGCTATATATTATGGTATCTCTTTGAGTACGTTTTAAAAGTCAATAAATGAAATTCACCTTTTCTTCTGGGAATTGTTACTACCTCTTAGGGGTAACTGAAAATCAACTACAGCAACACCTCCAAAAATGTATTTTGGTTCAACAATCTTCCCCGTAATTTTTAGATGGGTCTCTATAGGTAACGTATAATTTTGAATCACGTAGTCTAAAGGCTGCGAAGATTATATTAAAACCGGGAAGATATTCTTCCTTTACATTGGAATCTATAGGTGGAAAAACTTCGATGTCAAAAGAACGCCCCAATTTTTACAAAAGAGTGTTAGGGAGCTGGGCTGAGTATTGACTGCAGAAAAAGTTGCCAACCGAGATTCCATTTGGCCGTGCGTCTGTACTAATAGATATACAGATGACGTCAAAATGTGACAAGAGCAAAAACTGCACTGAGTGGCCCGCGAGACGCAGTCGAGTGGGTCACTGTTGTTCTTGTCACACGTTTTGACGTTTTCTGTGCATCTATTTGAGTACAGACCCACAGCCAAATAGAATCTATTCGTTTTATATAATTTCGGAGATATTCGCTTCTCGATTTTCACTTGAATTTACGCAAAATAAGCCGATAAAATTATGTCTACAGTTTAGGCCACACAGTTTTCATGCAACCAAATAAAACTTTGTGAAAACTAAACGGCTTAAAATAAACTACAGCTCAAAAACAACTCAGCGAATGTTTCGAAAAACAAATATTTAGAAACTAACCTCTATTGCTTCCTGATATGAGGAAAAACAATCTGAATTATTCCTGCTGCAAGTCGCTTCACGGTAAACGATAATCGCTCCGCTCTAATTCTCGGATTTTTTAAAAATCCATCACGTTTGCCTTCAAAAATTCGTATCGATGCGAAGGATTCGTGTTGAAGCAGAGCGCGCGTGTTTTCCCGCCATTCATGACGTCATTCCTTCGTCTGTACTCTTATAGAAGACAGTTGTAAACCAATCACAGCGCGAGTTTTACACAGCAAATTAAATAAATTAGAATGGACAATAACCATGCAGTTAGCTTTCAAATACCTTTTTAAGTTATAAATTTATATAATAAAAAAATTAGGTCATTTTACAACAACAAAAACCATCTTATTTATCTTGTAGAGAAAGCTTAAGGCTAGTATACTAAAAATAATGCTTTCGATGTGTCTTACAATAACAAAAACGCAAAGGTTCTTCCTTTTATTTTCGTCCTATAATAATACTCACGGTTTTGCATTTGATGATGATGTTCCAGTGGGAATTCATACAAGAACAAGGCACATTCGTTACGTGGAATTTTCTGATGAAATTTATTTTGTTATACACATGATTAGATGTGTTATTATTGTATTTATTGTAGCTACTACGCTATAATTATGACGTATTAATAAACTACACTTGTTTCAGAAGTGTTTTGTTAATAATGGCGCCAAGTTAAGCGCGGGAAAACGCGTGCACCAAGTCGCGATTGGTTTTGGATTTGCATCTGATTGGTTGAGTTGGTGGCGCGATTTTTTTAAAACCAATCAAAAGAGCGTAGTAAAGCAAAACCAAAGCAATTTTCGGATTACTTTCAACACTCGATTCAAAATCGCTCTAATGACGAATAATTAATGAATATTACAATTTCAGGCTTTGCACAACGCTTCACTTTACTTTACTTCCAAGTCAAGTCCAAAGAGGTATCTACATATTATTTGATTGCGCATTTACCATAAGCTTCATTACACAATTATAACTCATTTTGTCCTTTTTCTTTTCATGCCGTTGTAGCCAGTTCTCTGTGCTAAATTTCCCGCTGCCAAGATTCTTAAGCGAAGTGGATTCAAAATCTGGTAAGTTGTTCAGAGCACGATAGTCACTGTTCTCAATTATATAGTTTATAGAAAGCGCAAAAGCAAGTCTCGGTTTGTTAAAACTTGTACTAGAACTTCATATCCGAACACTGGCATTCTTTCGACAATCGGTGTATTGACGAATTCGCCGTCCGTCCTCAGCGATCCAACAATTTAAACTACAGTGGAACCCCGATTTATCGAACCCTCGATTTCTCAACTAACCTCGATAACTCGAACCAAAAGTTGTTTCCCTTGGACGTTTTTCACTGTAATTTTACCCCCGATATTTCGAACTTCTCGATTTCTCGAACCAATTTTAATTTCGTTTCCCGTGGAGGTTCGACAAATCAAATTTCCACTGTAAATGCGGTAAATTTCCGTCGGTTCATGCAGTGACTTTTTGAAAGGGATTACTGCTCATATCGACCAAGTTCTCGCCATGCCATTTCGGCGCGCCTAATTTAATCAACATTGAAAATGATTTAAAATCCGCCTGAACTTCGTAATTCTTACGTGTTTCGTCTCGGTAAACTTGACTCTTTGAAATTAGTTTTTACTAAATGGGTGTTGACCAGGGGTTGGCACATTATGCCTGCATAATTTGGAGCATGATGCTGCTGAAGCAGGCATTATGCTGGCATAATTATAGCGTTATCTCGCGGCATAATAATGCAAATGAAATGAAACGTATTTTGCTGGGATTGACTGAATGGTAGCAATCGGGAGAGAACTGATTGCGTGCATGTCTGACACGTACGGTAATCGTGCAGAAAGGCGTCGCTATGGTAACATATCGTGGCAAAACTTCGTCAGCACTAACAAAGCAAGGTCTGAAACAACCTTGTTCCCAGGGCCATCTCCGCTTTCAAGATGGCGGCTGGGCGCGAAGCTTTTTCCTCTAATGGAAAAAGTTGGAATCCCACTTACATAAATAAACGTAGATGATTTCTAAGCATTAAATCCCACTTGTTTCATACAAATAAACTTAAAGTTGAAAAACGTCTGGACGGTGGTTTTTAAGCTAACTTTTCGCAATCCGTTTCAATCTTGTCCAATTTTGACCATCCACACTCACTTTATCGCGGCTTCCTAGTATTTGTTTTATGTTTTTCTACGGTTTGAAACGATTATTTAGTGGTTTTAATCTATTTTAAGACTAGTTTGTGTGTAACAAAATTGCCGAAAATAGTATGACCTTGCAAATTAAAATAATAACGGTTTTCTTTTTTGTTGTTTGAACAGAAACTGGTGTGTAAGGAGTCAGTGGAATTTAACAGTTCAACATGAAGAACCTCATTTTATTGGTGACATTTGCACTCGTTTGCCATCATGTGAAAGGTAAGAGATCAGAAGTTAGATCTTTCAGTTGACCAGTGTGGAATATATATATATAAACACTTGTACGCGCGTTTTCCCGCGCTTGGCGCTGGATGGCATGTTTTCCCACACTTGGCACCGGTTGCATGTTTTGCTTCCGATTTGATAATTGTACAAGAGGGGTGATCTAAGAGAAGGGCCGAGCCCACCATGATAATTTTTTTAGATCTACTATGGGTGCATTATTTGCTCATGACATTTTGGTCATATGTGATTACAATCGAGCCTCCGCTAACGGCCACCATTCTATAACGGCCAGGATATTTCGTCCCAACCGTGCGCACTCTTATTGAAACCTCCATACAACGACCACATCTCTACATGCAGCGGCCAGTTAATGGCCAGTTGGTTCGTCTGCCCCGGGGGTGGTCGTTGTAGAGAGGTTCAACTGTACTTTGGTTTTGGTTTTAACCCGAAAAATGTCAGATTTACTGCTCTTTGCATTAATACTAACAGTTTGCTGAATGTTTTGAATCATTTTACTCCATCTCAGGTCAGAACCCTCCCGATCCTGTAGGAACAGTTACTTGTCACGACGATCACACGGTTGATATAAGTATTAGTAACGTAGATGACCTTGCGGAGTGGACTACAACTGAATGGAGATTAGAAGGCAATTCCGCGTGCGACCCAAAATTTGATGATGGGACAGTAACCTACACCGGCTTGTCCCTACCTGACTGTTCTATGTCTTCAAAACAGCTTTCTGGCGACATCAAATACGTCCTCAAAGTCAACGCTATAAAGCCTGACCCGGTTAGTTCCACGGCTGACCAGCTACGTGGGTATGATCACCTGTATTATGTTTCGTGTGAGTACGACAATGAAGACATAGCAACTGCAAGCTTTGTACCGATCAAGAACAGGAACGACAACGATTCAAGTATGTACCATATAATAATCAAAGGCTGGACAGCCTGCCAAGAAAAAAAAAAAAAATTGTGATTTCCACTTCAACTTATAAATATCTGAAGCTGTTTATGGACGGACATGTAGCGTCCCAATAGCTGTTATTACAGTTGAGCCCGCAGTCAAATATTCTTTTGTTTTTAAAAAGTATGTAAACGAGTTAGGCTCGATTTCCGCCGCTCTCTCGAGTCCGGTCTTCGTTCTGGCTCATTTCCCGAACAGCGGCTGGTAATCGAGCCTACAAATGAGGCTAATGGGCCAAAACAATGCCATGCAGATTGACCCTTTCGCCTCGTTTGCATGTCAAACCGCTGACATCTGTAATAACTGCTATTTACCATGGGGCCGTGATACTCAAGTACACATCACGACCCCATATTTAAACATTCTACTGAATATAACAATTATATTATTTGACTCCAAAAAACGTTTTGCCCTAAAAATATGATTTATAGTCCGTACTGCGCAATCTCCGCCCGCTATGTTTATGAGTCGCATGCGAAGGAATGTAAATACTAGCGAAAACTGATAGAAATTGTTGTACAAACTTACATTTTTCTTCATTATTAACGCCAGATATCTTTGCCAAACAATAATGAGTAGAAGAACCTCGGCGTTATCCCAAACCGACGTTTCAGCTCATCGAGCATTCAGGAACTCGACGACACGTAATGCATATGGCGGACCCAGAAACTTCATAAATGAACTTCATGTACGCTATCACCAAAGTGTAACGTATCAACAAATTCAAAACAAAAATGTAAACAAACCCTGAGCATGCGCAGTACGGACTGGAAATTGTTGATTACTTCGAAGCACAGCGAAGTAAGAGGCGAAAGATAAACTCAACAAGTCTGTTTAATGACCAACGATCGCCATTACAACTCGAGCACATGGAAGAACTAATACCGCATGGCGTCATGGGTAATTATACATGCATGCACTGCGGGCATTCTTATACATACATTATCAACAGAAATCATCTTTAAATTTCGAGTCAGAACATTATCCTTTTAGTCTCAAGCTCCAAACATAAATTAATTATCTTTAAATATGTACGTACGTAATATATCAAAGACGAGAGTTAATGTTTCATCACATTTCCAAACACCGAGAGGAGAGCGCAGCGGAGTATTTTTGACTGGAGTGTTTGTATCAGTCCTCAATCGAAACAAGACCTAAGGTGTAAACGGAGAAATAAAATCATAAAAATCAAGACCAGGCCCTCCTTACAAGTAATATGGATGTGATTTACTAGCAAACAGGAGACACAGTCATCTGATTTCCAAAACACCAAGAAGAGAGTTGAAAATACGACGCGTAGCGGAGTATTTTTGAGGAAATTTGAGGTGTTTGGAAATCGGATGAATTGCTGTCTGGAGTGTTCAGTATCAGCTCAATCGAAACGAAACCTAAGGTGTAAACGGAGAAATAAAATCGTAAAAATATATGCTAATTAAACCTAGTATCCAAACCTCCGCCGGTCACGGTTATGATAATTTTTTCCCTTTGTTATAACTTGATGAGCTTGGGTAGCTAATTCCTCCTTCCGTGGTACTGACGGATTGTTTTCTGTTTGTCTCTTCTAGGCAGCGCATTTTTCACCTTTACTCTCGATGTTTTCTATAGCTCTGATCATACCGGTAAGGTTCCTAATCCAATTGCGCTGGACACGACTTTATATTTCAAGGCTAAAGTCGAGACTCAGAGTGATGCACCTAACCTTGACCTTTTTCCTACAAGCTGTTGGTCATCAAAGAGCAGTTCCCCAGCTTCAAGCAGTGGTAAATTTACTCTCATAACAAATGGGTAAGCATTTTATTTGTATTACTAATTCGTCAGTCGAAAGTAATCCAGAAACCGGCTTAATATATAGCTTTAGTTTTGCTCTACTACACTCGTTTGACTGGACAGGTTAGAAAAACTCGCGCCATTCAACCAATCAGATGCAAAACCAAAACCAATCGCTACTAGGTCGCACTCAGTTTCCCGCACGGTTACGTGTACTTGCTTCGAGCTCTCATTGGTTCATTGCTTTGTTTACGTGTATTGGCATTGTCCATTGTAATTGCTTTAGTTTTTGGGTGTCACTCAACTGAAAACAAAAACGCACACAGGGGACCCTGGACAAAACAATCAGTAAATAAAATACAAAATGGCGACTTTGTTTAACTTTGTTTATTTGTCAAATAATTTCACGGAGCGCGTTCGAGTCAAAATTCGACTTTTAGCGGAGGAAATTACAAGAATCATAATGCTGACATCGTTTAATTCCCGGCGCCGTATATTTGCCAGGAACGGTTATTAGAATGAATATATCAAACACGAGAGACAGTGTTTCATCAGGATATCCAAACACCGAAAATGAAGTTGAAAATACGACGCGCAGCGGACTATTTTTGACGAAATTCGAGGTGTTTGGATAGCCGATGAAACACTGTCTCGAGTGTTTGATATATCTTCTCAATCGAAACAAAAACTAAGGAGTAAACGGAGAAATAAAATCGTAAAAATCTATGCTAATTAAGACCGGGTTTCCAAACCTCCGACACGGTTATGATTTCCTTTGTTTTAACTTGATGAATTATTAATGAGTTTGAGAATGAATTTTGAAAGCCGAGAGGCTCTTGAGCGTTAATTAACAAAAACAAAAAATTTCGCGCCAAAATTAGGGAGTAATTATTCATTCATTGCATTACCATTCACAATGATCTTAAATTGGTTCATTTACAGCCTCGATATACAAGTAGTATAGCATAAAGTGTTGCTCCTGAGTCAGACAACGCAAACGGGCATTAATAAATACCAAAATACAGCTGTCTCCCAAGATTTGTTGGAGTTGCGGTGAATGGTTAGCGTGTTGGACTCCAGTTAGACAGACAAACAAGGCATTTACAGTCTCCCAAGCTTTGCTAATGGTTAGCGTGTTGGACACTGTATAGCAGTCCTGGTTCGAGCGCCGGCCGGGGTCATTGTGTTGTGTTCTTCTTGGGCAAGACACTTTACTCTCACAGTGCCTCTCTCTCTCTGTTTTTCTGCTTTAGTTAACTATTATTCTTCAAAAATTACAAGGTAATTTTGCACTTCGCAAAAATGACTCAAAATATCGTGACGTAGCTTCTTTAACCTTGAACCGTAAGTTTAAATTTTACAATACACCGAGAGAAAAAACTATATTGGTCTCTTTTCAGCTGCGGAAACTGGTTGGTGAGTGAAGACGTGGACGACACATTGTCTTACACGTGCGCCGATGATGACGTAGTAGAAACCTTCTCCATCCAGACCTACAGATACTTCCAGGCTGTTGAAGGCGCCTCGGTTTACTTCCATTGTGATCTCAAGGTTTGTCTGGCAGACATCGCTCAGTCTGCGTGCGATTGCCCGGATACTGTCGCGTGTCGCCCTTTTCCACCAACTCGGCCACCACGATCACCCGTATCACGCAGGAGAAGGGGTTCGGTTACTGATATAGTGGATGAAACTGCGGTGTATCACGTGACAGCAGGCCCTTACATTTTTAAGAAGAACGATGATGTAAAAAATGTAGACGAGTCGGACGAAGGTACGTATACGACCATTGCTGATGAACTTTTTCTATACACAGCGGTCAAACGCACTGCTCGCGCGCAGTTCCCGCCAAAACTGCCGCATGCAAATGTCTTAAAATTGCGAAGTCGTCCACTTTAAAGCCAACACTGGTCGACTTAAGAAATTTACTGAAAAGTTAAGCTTTGTACGCCGCATATGCATAGATTATTTCATAATTGTTATCCACCAAGTTTCTCAGCTCGTATTTTGGTTTACCACTGCATGTTTTATGACGTTTTCTTACAAACCTCTTTGGCCATTACGCTTCAATCTCTTGCAAAATTCAAGGTAACGAAAACCGGAAGTGGTGCCGAATTTTTGCGTTTGACCGCTGTGGCACACAGCGGTCAAACGTGACGCGCCTGCACAGCTCCCGCCCAGAAAGTTTTCGTTTGAAGAATGGTCGGCGGCGCACAAGTCCCACGTAGTGTTTACACGAGGGGACGAGTTGCAGGGACTTGTAACAAGACTGTGTCCCGAGGACAAGTACCTTAAGCGTGCACACGAGGGTACGTGCCAGACTGTGTCCCGGCAACAAGTCTCTTGCGTGTACACGAGGGGACGTGTTCCAAGGACAGTCTGATTTGGTCTTTGATGGGTTTGTTTTCTTATTTCGTCACAGGGACTTGTCCCACGAGACAAGTCGTGGGGACAAAATTTTGTCCCCGCGAAAAGTTGTTTTGACGAAAATGGGTAGTTAGCACGAAGGGAATTGTTGCAGGGACTTGTCCCATCGTGCGAGCCGACCTTTATCTTCTAGACCAAAATATATGATTTTCCATTCCTTATTTTAAACCTTTACAAAATGTCTGATACACGATCTCAGCTTCCCAGGATGGCCAGAAATACTCCTCCCCCCACCGCCCCCCCCCCTCCCCACACACACGCACACACACACACCCCAACGAGATTAAACCGGCGCGGGAGCATCAAAGAACTGGTTAAGACGGTTAAGAGAAAATAATGCATTGAAAAGAACTTTAAAGTTGAACATGTATCTCCAGATCTCTTGCGGGACGTTAAATGTTTTTTTTCGTGTAGAGCAGTTTTCTGGTGAAACCAATTACAGTCGGTACGCTCGATTTCGTTAAGTGTACCAGCACTCTGCATAGAGAGTACACTACCTTGGGCTTTAACCCTTTCACTCCGGAGTCAAACCTTGAGTCAAATTAATAAATGTGGTTGTTCCTTTTGAATCTGTGGATGAAACCATGATGACCATTCAAATGAAAGCTATTGAGAAGTACTTTCAAGTGGGGCTGTTTGTTTTTGGCCATTTTGCAAAATTAAATTCCAGATTTTTTACTCTGGTTTCAACTTAGCGCTCTTGGGAGTGAAAGGGTTAAAAGTAAATTTAATTTAATCTAATTATTAGGGATTGAGGTCGGGATAACGGAAGTAAAAGACTGTGAATGTGAATTTCATTCAGGGATTAGCCTTGAACCATCATTAATAATAATTACTGTCATTTATAGGTGGATCTGGCAAACAGGATAAACGCAAGACGTATTTCTCGACCACTATGGCCATTATTGTGTCGGTCAGCGGTGTTGTGCTCGTAGCCATTGTGTCAGCAACTGTCTATCTGCTCATGCGCAATCACAGGTGGTTTTATGGAGATATGACTGAGGAAAGTCCGGTCATTCACGTTTGAAGGAACTGTGTGTACATTACACAATGATACACGTGAAAAAACTTTACAGACTTGTGATCGATAGAGACGCACATGATTATCCTTATTGAAAAGTGTAACGTTGATTGGTTCTAGTAATGCTTCTAACTGACTAAAGTCTTTTTCGCTCTTAGAAATAACGTTTGCTTAGTTTTGAAATTTCACCAGCAGAGCACCAGCTAAATTAATAATTGAAAACTGAAAATCCCACATTTGCTTTTGCTATAATAGAAAAAGCAAGCAGTACTACATGAACGTACTGCTCAATAGCTTTCATCTGAATGGTCACACACTAGGGTTTCACCCACAGACTTGAAAGTATAACTCATTTTTTCACTTACTTACTTAGCTAATCTATAATCGCTCGTCAAACGTCCTTGGGACACTTAGTATTTTAAAGTGAGAAGTCTTTATTCAGTTCTCCCCCCCCCCCCCCCCCCCCCCTATCCCCCCATAGCAATGTTGAAATATTGTCGCAAATTGGATGGATAAAACTCAACATTATATTGAGGGTGGGGAGGGTGAAGACAAAGACCATTTGTAAGCACAGTGTCCCAAGACTTTTGACAAGGATAATCAGTGTAGTCTTTACTAAGAAGTACTACAAAGCCCGAGAACCATTCAGTCAAGATGTTGAAACCCATGTACACAACTAGCTATTTGATATATCTAGACTTGTGTGAAATTAGAATTTAGGAATTTAGGAAAAATCGAGAAACATGTAGATAAAGCTAGGGGTGCATGACGAATGGTTATGTGTGAATTTTGAAATTGTCCGATTCGCTGGATCGAAACGGCATTTCAAAACCAGGATTTTGATGCAGAATGTTTATACGTAAGATTCTTGGTCTGCCATTAAGAAATCTTAAGACGCACAATTAGCCATGTATCATGTATAGCAATAAAAATAATTTGCATTCTTTGGATACTAGTTATTGTGTATGTGGTGATGAGGCATATAATCAAAACTGTATACATGTACCCTACAAAGCGAATGTTGATATGGTTTTTCAGCTGCCTAGCCAGTTGATAAGATCAGCTAAATTCCCTAGATATGTAACGTTGTAACGATTTAAACGATGCCCATGCCTTGTCCGGCCTCACTGCATAATTCGAAATAAGGCAAACTTGTGTTGTGACCAAAACGAACGCATTGTATTGTTATTAGAACACTTTGGACTTAGTTCCACTCCAGTCGGTTTTGCAAATGTTTGAATACTTGACATATGTTAGACGAAAGTTTGACCTGAATCAAACTTTAGTCTAACATGTCCAAACAGAATGATCAAACGGTTTCAACACGGTAGATAATGTTGGGACCGTTTCATCAGGACGTTATTTCACACATCTGTAAGTACACTTAGCTTATACAGTGGAACCCCGCTTTGCGGACACACGCTAATACGGACACCCGCTTATTACGGACAGTTTTGTTCGTCCCGACGACACACATTTTATCTTATATCAGCCCGCTTAATACGGACACCCGGATAATACGGACACTTTTTCATGTCCCTTTAGTTTAAGGCGTTTAGCCTTAAAATTTCAAGCTCGTCGTCCGCAGTTCGTCTCAGTCTTCCTTCATATGTTACATTTTGTTTTATTGTTTAATTAAATATATACAGTGGAACACGGTTAATACGGACATTAAAGGGACATGAAAAAGTGTCCGTATTATCGGGTGAAAATATGTGTCGTCGGGACGAACAAAACTGTCCGTAATAAGCGGGTGTCCGTATTAACGGGTATCCGTCAAGCGGGGTTCCACTGTTTTTGTTTTCTATCTCGAAAATTAGATTTTTGTACAAGTTTCCTTCAATTTGAACGTAATTTTGCGACTTAATTTTATTTCGTTTTTTCTTGTCCATGCAGATCCGTTGTCTTGTATGGAGGTGGTCGGTCGCTAAAAGGCTCGGAGCCAGTCGCTTTTCGGAAAACTGCATTAAGGTTTTAAGGCCTATTCAGTGAACTTAGTCACCTTCCACTGAATTAAGTCGCGAAAAATTGCCACGACAATGGACGAAGATTGGATAGACAATAGTGGAATATGCCTTTGACTGACCCAGCTGGGGTTCTCATAAAGTTGAATTGTTTACTGCCTGAAGGCAAGAATCCCACGGTTATAAATCAACACAAGATGCTATGTCCAGGCGTTCGGTTGCTGGAGAACGGTTCAAAGAATAACGAGTGGAAAAAAGCGACGCAACTGAATTGTTACACTGAAGGTTGCATATTAATATAAAGTGTTGTTCGTGATTAAACTACCTCGACCGTACGAACTCACCTTGCGTGAAAAGCCCCTTGCTGTTTGTTTATTTAATTTTGCACAATTGTTGCTAGGCGACGAAGTTTCGAGAGCGAGCTCAGAAGGCTTCGAAATTGCGCTTTGATAATGAGGTATTTTAAGTGAAACATTCTCAAGCGGAACGCTGCGACAAGGTGAATAGTTTCGAACAAAGCAACGTGGGTATTGAAACTATTCCACACGCACCCTGTTTGTGTTCAAAGTTGTGATCATCGCTTCGAACAGCTGAACGAAATTGAAACTGCGGTGAGCTGCGGTAAGTGTTATAGTTCTACTTTAGGTAAATCTGTCAGCAAATATCAATCAATTTGGCTATGTTGAAGCCCCGGGTTAAGCCCGTTACCTGGGCAAAATAGCTCTCGTTCCTTCTAGCTACGATCAAACGCTTTAACGAATACTTAAAACTCTACGGGCGCCCAAAACAAGGATCAGTTTTAGTTAAGAAATCAGTTTCCCTGTCGCCGGTTCTAACTGTTGTATGTGCTTTTAAGGAACAACGCCAAAGTAGATGACTACAAGAACATCATTAATTAAACTCGTTCTCATTACAATGAGTCATGTCAAAATTCCTGTTGTTTAATTCGTATTCAGTCGTATTCAATTCATGTTATTACTAGTGATTAAAAGCTCGCCAACATAACGCAAAAAAACGATGTTTCGTAAGATGGTTGCTACAGTTTATACCAAATTATTCCGAAATGAACTGAAGCCGTCTTAGAAACGGCTGCGCCAAAACAGAAGAGGTTACGAACTGGCCCGCATGCAAATTGGTGATTCGTTTCGCTCAGTGCATTTGCTGTTTTCCTGTTCAATTGACAGTGATCTAACTGCCAAAGAATTTAGCTCATATCACTGATATGAGCTAAATTCTTTGATTTAAACTTACAAATTTGAACTGAAAATCGCAGAGTAGACCTAGCTTTAGGAAAACTTAACTCGTGCATTGCACGAACGTTAAACTGATGACGTATTGACAGTGGAATCCCGATTTCTCGAACCTCCAAGGGAAACGAACATTGGTTCGAAAAACCAGGAGTTCGAGTTATCGGGGGTAAAATTACAGAACCAAGTCCAAGGGAGACGACGTTTGGTTCGAGTTATCGGGGTTTTTGAGAAATCGAGGGTTCAAGAAATCAGGATTCCACTGTACATTTTTCTATAGTGGTCCTAGTGCGGGAGAAGAATTTGCGGTACTACACTCATTTCGTAAAAAACATTCACAATAAAAGAAAGGTCTGTTAGAACTTATTTGCACCTTATACCAACTTATTTGACTTCGCCTTGCAAAATGTACGTCCAGAGCCACAACTTACACTTAATCAGTTCTTTATCATAGCTTCCAATTGCAAGCACTGCGATAAAATATTTTCCTTTCCTCAGCTATTGATGCATTACATAGGATTTTTAACCGAAACTGTTTTAAAATCTTTTTAACGTATTTTACATTTCTTGCGCGAGGTCGTTTTGTAATTTCCGTTTTACTTTTTAGGAATTTTTAATAAGACTTT
>MU827857.1:0-90000 GCA_029204205.1 Desmophyllum pertusum | reverse complement strand
TTCGCGCGCTTTACGTTGCTTGCTCGGCTTATAAGTAAACAACATCGTTGGCAAAAGCATTATTTTTTTTCGTTGAATGTATAATAAAACAATTATTAGATTCGGTTTTTGTGATATCCCGAATAATCAAGGTCGAGGTAAGAGTTATCAGCCGAAGCCGAAGGCTTCGGCTGATAACTCTTACCTCGACCTTGATTATTCTGGATATCACAAAAACCTCATCCAATAATTGTTAATAAACTTCCCTTCATTTAGGTGGCTATTACTGATAGTTTTCTTCATCTTCAATTTATTTATTTTATTTTTTATTATTTTTTAAATCTTTTTTTAAATCTTCAATTTAGTTGCGGTAACAATACTGTCAGTACGGACGTGGGTGACACGGTGCTGCATACTTGTGCCAACAACAGTAAGCAAGAATCCTTTTCAGTCAGATCCTTTCGTTACTTTGGAGCAGAAGCGAACACCAATGTATGGGTGCACTGTGAATTCAAGGTTTGCCTGGCAGACACTCCGAATTCTGAGTGTGAATGCCCCACTACTGCTGAGTGTGATCCTAACTCTAGAAAGAGGCGTTCAGTTCAAGGATCTGAGGTGTATAGAATCACAGTAGGCCCTTACTATTTTGTGGAAGAAAAGGAGGTAGAAGAAGATGGTATGTAGTTCAAGTTGCTTCTCTTAAATATTGCGTTCACACTAGGCCGAAACATGTTTAGTCTGATCACAAATGAAACATGCATGTCTCGCTATGAAAACTGTTCTCATCAGCGGCGCATTGCGCCAATTATGATTGAAATATTATGTAGCCTGCGTACTGGCTGTCTTGTTGGAGCGCGAAGCCAAATTTCGTAAGCGGCAAAGCCGCTTTTGCGAGCGGTGGAGCTGCGAGAGTCTGACCCTCCCGCCCCAGACTCTCGCGGCTGTGCCGCTTCGCCGCTTACGAATTTTGCCTTCGCGCGCCAACAAGACCGCCAGCTACGCGGGCTAAATATTATGTTGCATTCTGAACGACATGATAGGGAACTATTTCACGAGGTAGTTTCGAACTAAGCCAGACGAAACACGTTAAACATGGCGGCGGAGAGCGGAGAGGAAGGGAGTGCCCGAATGCAACAAGTTTGAGTACCGTAAAACCGCATACATTATAGTTATCCATCCATCCATCTGTCCATGCTTGATTTTATATACATCCCGTCATGCCTTTCCACAAATTAATCCCTGACATTGGCTAATCAAGACTATCATAACTTTTTTTTTGTTCTTTTCTGTTTCCAGATCGTTTTGACAAGGAAAACACAAGAATCGAAGACAAGGAGCCCTTCTTCCTCAATTTAACCATTATTTTGGCTATCAGTGGTGTTGTCATAACAGCCATTATATGCGTCACCATGTTCCTTCTGATGCGTAACCGCAAACAGCGTTTTTCTATCTCCGAGTCAAGCAAGACTCACGATCTCAACGCTGTTAAAACATGATTGGATTTTTGATTCGTGTGCGTGAGGGGTAGGGTGGTGGGGGTGGGAGAAATTGGGTGGGTGGGAGCAGAAAGTCCCCCCCCCCCCCCCCCATCATCTCGAAAATTGAAAATTTTAAATCACGTTGTGTTAATGAAACTTGTATGGTGTCAATAAGGCATCCAAATCTGTTTATTTTAATGGTGGTCACGTGTCAATTATTACGTCATAGTGCACCAGCTTTATTACTATTTTTGGCCTGAAGAAAAGCTAAGTGAATCATTTTTATATGTCAGAATCCTTTAATTATACGGTAGCAAAACCTGATTCAGATCTGTTTGGCTGTATGCAAACAGCGACAAGATTACCAGGGTTTTTTAAAGTTTTGATTTAAATAGGCTAGCGCTCCTATTCTGGTTCAACTTCAACTTAGTCCCTTCTCGTCCGGTACCGAATAGAGCCGGGCCTATTCTGGTTACCCCCGGCTATTTCAGTTCCTACCCGTGTTCCTTTACCGTAAAGACACTATTTGTTTTTTAAAATCCTAGGGAAAGCTGATCCCAGGTTCAAGCAAAAAAGTGGCAGGGTATATGAATGCTGTGCTCTTTTTTAGGGTGTATCAAATACATCGGTAGGGTTGATTTCCTTTTCCGTTTTCATCCTTTCTCCCTCCCTCCCTCTCGAGCTCCCGGCCCCTGTTAAGACCCGTGTGTAAAGAAATTATATATTCTCAACTAATCGATCGTTGGTGGCTACAGTTGAATTTGAATCAGCGGAGACTTAGCTATATAGTCATATAGTGGTATATACTTTTTTTTTCAACGCTCTAATTCAAGTTTTTTTACAAACTGAGTATTTCGTCGTTTTAGAAAAAGACCCCGTCTCCACTGGGCTGTCGTTTTCTTATTAGGGAGTTTAAGCAAACGACGACGGCAACGGCAAATAGAACGGTTTAATGAGCAGTACAATGGCTCTGCCACGTGCGTTATACATCTTGGTACATTTCTTAGCCGTCATCTGCAAAACAACAACGTGAAATGACCAAATTCTACATTTTATTTAGAATGTGAACCCTAACAATGAATGACATTTTAAGTTTCTATTATTTGGAACGCTATTTTTAAATGTTCAGCTTGAGATAGCTCTGACACCGATAGAGAAACTGATTATCGTGAGAATCTGAAGTTAAAAATCTAATTTCGATTTTTAATCGACATTGTCCTCGGTGTTGCCATCGTGGTTGCTTAAACTCCCTAAAAAGCCCTCCGTCGAGTTAAAATTAAATTTAAAGGCTCCAGCCGTAACCAATAGTGAATTTACGTATACGTAGTAATTATTTCAGAGGTATATATAGGCCATCTTAAATGTTTTTCCTGTCTGTAGCATTTAAAGCTTGGATTTCACTACAACAGAGACGCAAGCATAAGCACAAGTCCATACAAACATTTTGACACGGTAAAGCTGAATTACAGTCCGTACTGCGCAGTCTCGAGGGTTTGTCTACGTTTTTGTTTTGATTTAATGTAAGAAGTCACAAAGTGTATATAAAACTGCGTGACTTATTATCAAAACAAAAATGCAAACAGACCCTCGAGACTGCGCAGTACGAACCGTAATTCCCCTTCGCTTGCGTTTCTCAGTGTTTGTATGGAGGCTTGCGTTTATGCTTGGTTCGCTAGTGAAGGCGAAATATACCTAAGTTTTCAAACAATATTTTATAAGATCGGTTTATAATAACCGACTGCGCGCATCTTTCTTGTCAAAATACTGAAACGCGCGTAAAGTCTTTACTTGGAAAAAACCCAACAAATGAAACTTGTTGGGTTCCGTTACGGGACAATTGGTCATAAAAGGATGCTAAAGCTAAATAAATATCAGTTTCCCAATAAAAAAATATAATAGATAGATAGACGAGTGATGATCACAAACATGAATTGTCCACGCTGATTTAGCGGAGACTAAGGGCCCATTAACATGGAGGTGGTGGTGATGGTGATGACGATGATGGTGATGGTGACGACGACGACGACGACGACGACGACGACGACGACGACGACGAACGACGACGACGACGATGATGATGATGATGATGATGATGATGATGATGATGATGATGATGATGATGATGATGATGATGTGCTTTCAATTTTACACTACACTACACTATCAATCAATCAATCAATCAATCAAAAACTTTATATAACTATAAATAAAACTATAACAGCTGAGAGTATTCTTCCACCGCTCTTATTATCCGAATAGCTATCCTACAAGTATTATGATCGCCTTACATTCAACGACTTCAAACTGGCCTTTTAATTGCCTGTTCACAAACCTTAAAGGAGCTATGTCACGATATTTTAGGTCATTTTTTCGAAGTGTAAACAGTCACCTTTAAATTGAAGAAAGCCTGAAAATAATAGTTTACTAAGGTAGAAAAACACCAATGAGGTGATAACAAACCATACAGGAACAATGGCGAACTTGAAATGTTTATCAAGATGCGCCATCCGTGCAGCTCCTTTCACTATCCGAAACTGTTTTACATTCAACAACTTCAACCTGGCCTTTTAATTGACATTTACAAATCTTGTGTTTTTCAACAACATAGTGACAAGTACTGTTAATAGTCTGTCTATGTATTTTTTTTGTCTATAGTTGCGTTTCAATATGTCGTGTTGTTTCGTTATCTTCCCGAACTCTCGGCGTAGTTCCTTGGTTAAGAGACATGTTTCCTGGAACAACGCGCCGCCAGCGCCGTGCCGCTAACACGCGCCTGCACGGTCCAAGAAGCCTGACGAACGTTTTCCTCATTTCGGCATCGCGGAAAGCGTACACTAATGGGTTCATGGCGCTGTTACAATACTGCAGGCATTTTGCAAAGATGAGAAAAGCCGCCAATTCCTGCATAGGCAAGCAATGCGTGCAAAATACCGAGATGGTGCTGATTGTGAAAAACGACAGCCACGAAACAAGGAACAAGGCTGTCACGAACGTGAGCGTGAGCGCCGTGCGCCGTTGTTTGTTTATGTTCTTGCGTATCTTGGTGCTTTCCTCCAGATTTTGTATTATTGGAAGATTGGCGATAAGCGCACGAGCCACTTTAAAAATGGAATAGTTGACCACGCTGATGAGAATTCCTGGCCCCACATAGCCAACGAGTAGCAGGAACGGTGTGTAGATTCTGTGCGGATTCACGCTGCTAGAAGATTTATCCAATGCGAGTCGAATCGCTGCTATCGTAAAAGCTGTCAGCCACACACCACAAATAACCAGCGTGTAATGTACTGTAGACAGAATTTCGTGGACAAACGGCCGCGAAATCGCGAGCCAGCGTTCCAGACTGACGGTTGTTAGATGGAAGATCGAAGCCAGCGCGCTGAAAATGTCGAAAGACAGGAAAAACGTGTTCAGTGGACCTTTCCTGACGCCTTTCAGACTGATGTACATCCAGAGAGGCAATGACACACATCCCACTAGCAGATCAGAAATAGCCAAACTGACGAGAAACGTGTACGTACCGGTTCGAAGCCTGAAGTTTGAAAAATACGCCGCCACCACAAATGAGTTGCCAGTTATGATTACAAACATGAGGGCCACGCAGAAACACTATCTGGAAAGCTGTGCTCAAAGATAATTCAATCGCCATTTCTTGTGATGTTTATGTTTCGTTTGAGTGTCCACTCATGGGAAAGTACTTCAGAATCCTTCAGGTCCCGTCAAATTTGTCGTGAAAATCTCGATCTGGAGCATTGATCGAGACGGTTCTAAAGTGATATACTCAATTAATCCTCTTGACCCAATGACCGTAAATGTTACGTAGTCAGTCCCAAGTTGTTTTTGTGAATCGTTGCAATGCAAGAAGGCTGCTGGAGACTAGGACCTCCAAAACTACTTTGACATCTGTAAATGAAGACGAGACTTGAAGCAGCTCGATTCTAAAAGAACATCAAACCAGCAATATTCCTTTTCACACTGTGACAATGGCAAGGACGCGCTTTCTCTTCAAAGAGATGAACTAAAGCTCACCTTTGGAGATTAACACCAACGCTCAGTTTCCAACAATATTGAAAAAGTGAAAATCGATCCCCACTTTTGCGTTTATCAAGTCCTTGAAGGTGTCTTCGCCTTTCAACTAATGATAAATAAGCTGAACAAAATTGACTTCAAGGCTTTGTTCTTGCAAGGACAAACGGAAGCCCATTCAGCATACAAAGGATGTCGATCGATTGTCCTGCTTTTAATCAATTCAAGTTTCCCCTGCATACACAGCTGTCTAAGTTTTAGGTAAAGCTATAGAAATGCAAATTATCCAGAGAAAAACCTTTATTCTTCAATCGCTTCTTGATTAAACGCATCTATTAATGCGAATTTATTTTCAACGCACTGAGTATACTTGAAATCTTTTTTTCCTTTAGAGAGAAACGGACATAAACAACGACACGAACTCCCATACAGTTTCCAAGAAATGCAAGTTACGTGTTGTATTATTTAGAAGTTGCACAATATACATTTTGAAATGGTACAAAGACTTCAGCAGCTTGAATTGACACATCACGGATTCATTCATAGCAAACTATTGACAAAACCCAAGTTAAATTTGACAACAATTTAAGTTTCCGGTCTTGATAAGACATATTTATTACAATGTAAAATATTGCATGCATTGAAATTCCTTTTTAAGTTTCGCTATGAGGTAATTTTTCCAGATCAAAAACTACATGAAGACTGCAAATTTGATAGCGCAGGATTTTGACCCAAATTATTCGAGACGAAATTAACGGGAAAATATTCAAATATTTTCTGAATTGTTGACACATTTCAAGATAGATCAATAGCTAAGAGTTGTGTATTATTTTACGAGGTGGTATACATCTAAAACAAAGCCAACACGGGTTGGATTGACACATCAAAATCCTTTCCCCAACACTGTTGACAAAGCATAAGTAAAATTGACAGTAAAAGTCAAGCTTTTAGTTGAAACTCGTTAAGGTTCCGGTTTACTAAGATATATTAAATTCGTTACGCTTTATCTTGCCGAAAAACTTGACAACAACTAAGCTAGTGAAGGCTGAAAATTTGGTAACGTAATATTAATTTTCGCCAGTTATATATTAAAGTGAAATTGTAGGAAACTAAGATAATGTCCCGTTGATAAGTTGGATTTGTCAATTATGGTTTAAGAAGCCAATCGGCTCTGAAGTGGTTTGTTTAATGGTGAGAAAGTTAATTTTCCCCCTGATATTTGCAGGTAAAACATAACGTACTTCCTCGATTAAGCGCCCCGGGGCGCTTATTTCAAATTTAGGGGTTTTTTTCCTTCAATCTCCAACTAGCTTTTTTTTTTTTGTAAAATTTTATTTTTGACTAGAAACCTGGAGTAATCCTGGAGTAATTCGGCCTTCTTTTACTACTTAATATACAGTATGTATACATTCATTTTGACTGCTTTCTAAAGAGGACTGCTTTCTAAAGTGGATTTATATTTTAAAATATTATAATTCTATAGGGGCGCTTATTCGAGGGTGGGCGCTTAAAATACGGCTAAGAAAATGAGGGGCAGTGAAAAAATAACTTTAAATCATTAAATCTGGACGAGTCTAGGTGGGACTGAGAATCAGTAACAACCGGCGTACGCCTTTCAGATATCTAGCGTATTTTCAAATTTTCTTCACTAAAAAATAACACCATTCCAAGTGACGAAATACGAATTTTTATAGCCCACGCATTAGACGTCATATATATCCTTTGATTCCATGTAACCAACAAAACAGTCACAATTTCAAAGTATGATCTTTTATAGCCCAGCTGCTATAAAACAGAGAGTTCTCTGTCACGGCCAGTGGACTGACGATAATGTGACTTTCATTGTACTGTTTGTTGAATGAAGCCCAATAGCATTTAGCAGATCTTTCAGGTAAATTTGACCTCCTCTTTAAGCTAAATTGACCTAAAAAAACACAAGACCATCATTACATATTCAATATCCATGCAGCTATGGGAAAATCGATCATATGACAACCAGCTTCTAGAACTCTACCCCCAACTGCCAATAAGCCACAGATAAATATAATATAACTTGGAACCACTAAAATGTACCAACAACGAACATTTTAATTTTATTAAATGATGTTCCCACTGCACTAATATGCAACAAATATCCACTCCAGCAGGGATTCACGTCTTAGAACGTTCACTACGCAGCACATTATAGTTTAATTACATACTAAAGCGAAAAGATCAGATAATTAGTTTTCCGCAAAAACAAATGAACTAAACCAGTAGATTAACTTTACATCAATCACTTCAACATAATTGTTCTATTTGTTGTTATTTTTTGTTTGTAAGGCCATCCCCATAAACCGACCGACCCAATTTTTTCGAAAAGTAAAACGGCGTTTCTGATTCCGATTGCCTGCGCCCTTTTCTCGGGTGTTTCCAAGTTTAATATGCTTTGTTAACATCTTAAAGTCACTCTGACATCTAAATCAGCCCTCACAATGACATCTTCGAACACCTTTTTTTTAGAGTGATATCGGCTCGTTGTAAAATGGTGGTCACAGGGAAGATATAATCAAGGCTCGCTTGGAATTATTTATTTATTAATTTGTCAATATTTCGTTTCTCGGCTTTTTTTTTTTTTTTTTTCACCGACCGACTGTAACCCACTTTCACGAGGGAGAGGACGATTGGAAACGAAACATTTCATGGGGATGGCTAAATGATTCTAGCTAAAATTCCGTTTAATATAGAATCAAACATTTTACAAACTTAATCCTTTTGTTGATCAAGGGTAAAATTCACAACAAAGTTAAGCGTTTCTCATTTTATCAGTCAACCAAAATTAATTTTGATCATTTGGAAATACTAAGGTATTCACAATCCGAAACTGAGACAAAAGCCGTCAGACGTTTTTAGCGGGTCACAATTTTTAAGCTAAATTTCCGATTTTGTGATGCACGATAAATCTTGCGGTAACAGGCGGAAACTAATTAAATATTATCAGTATTGAAGGAATACCCATATACCATATACCGAGAGATAAAACGATTGAAATACCAATATCTCTCAATCTATGATTATGTAAAATTAAAGGATATTTGTTCAAACATAATTATTAGTTTTTGGGTTTTGATCTAATACTCAGTCGGGCGAACAAGACTAACAATCAGAAACTCTAGTGCTACAACGAAGATCAGTGCCAAAAACGACACACGGTATTATCCAGTCAAGAAACAGCGCGAGCACTCACGAGTACTCCGAAAATCGCCAGCATAGCACAATCAGGACACTTATCAACTTCGGCACGAAAACCGCGGATTCAGTTCCGTCTCCGAGGACGGGATTTCGCAATCAACTGGTACTTGTTTCCCCGACTAGATGGCGCAAGTTGTAAAATACACTGTGCCGCGAAATAAACCACAACGATTTAATTAACACCACCAAAGATATACGAGAATAAGATAATGGACACGCAAACACAACAGTAAATAACCAAATTATACCACGACCTGACATGTACATAACTGCATGACAACAGAACTCACTCCCCGACTTTCGATGAGCGATTGAGTATATATAAGACATATAAGGTAGTATTTCGGTTTCTTTCCGTAGATAAATAACCTGCATGCCTTCTGGGAATGAATCGGCTACCTCAGTATCTAGATAAGTTCATACATGTCATAAATTGAAACTAGCGCGCATGCATCATTAGTGCGTTATAGTCTCAGAACTGCATCGTTTTGTGGGAGTTTCGACTTTTCATCTCACAAAGCAGTCCAAGATGACAACTTTCTCGCCAAACAACACAAGTAAGCTCAAGAACGCCACTGAAGTATGGCAGACGAATTTCATTCCTCTCCGCGCAATTCTAGCGCCTTCCATCCTTCTTGCTGTTGTGATATTATTTGGCAATTTTCTGGTCATTGCAGCTTACAAGACCAACAAGCGACTGAGAACTCGAACAAACGCGTTTCTCGTCAGCTTAGCGATCTCGGATTTCCTGGTTGGAAGTGTATCTCTACCGATGTGGATCATAATAATGGGGTTGAACGTTTCTGACGCTTTTAGGGCTGTTTTCAAAAGTTTTGACGTCTTCTCAGCACTCGCGTCCATTTACCACTTGACGGCCATAAGCATCGAGCGCTACATCGCTGTTTCGCGGCCGTTTTATTATAAATGTTTGCCGTCGTTCTTTCACCGAGCGATGATAACCTCTGCGTGGTTTGTTGCTGCCTTCCTAGCGTCTCTGTCTTCTATAACTCTCCCATTTGTTCTGAAAATCCCCTGGATTAGCCAAGTCTACTCCATGGTCTTATTCATCTGCGGGTTGATCGTTCCCACCGCCATCATCGCGTGTATGTACATCGGCGTTTTTTCAGAGGCGCGTTCTTTGCTTCAACGCAACCCGCCCCGCAACCGGCCCCGCACCACGAGACGGCGAAGCTCGGGGAGCCTGTGGAAGTACTATCAGGATGAGAGAAAGGTCGCTATCACTGTGGCGCTCATAACAGTCTTGTTTATCACTGCTTGGGTGCCGTTTTTTGCAGTGTCTGTCACAGCTGCATATTGCTTCCAATGCCTTCCTTCGTCGCCAGATTCCCTCAGAGTTCTTGTTGTCATCGTTAAGAGTGTACATTACTTAAACAGCGCTGTCAACCCACTCGTGTATGCGCACCGTGACCGTGAAATGCGGAGGACATTCATAAGACTGTTAAGGCTGAAGTGTGGCAATTGTCTTAATGATGAGGAGGAAATTCCGTGGGGATTTCCACTGCGGCCTAGAAATTAAAATTAAAATGTTGCTATTTGCTATTATAACCTCCCATTGGCTGAAACGAAACACGTGGAACAAATTGACAGGACGGGTTGGATGAGTACCTCACTTGGTGTCTTTTCCACGAAATTTAAGCCTAAAAGTATAGAAAAAAACCCAGTTGTTTTAGTTGAACATTTGGTCTTTACTGACAATATACTGTTCCGTGGTGCACTGTAACACTCAGTTTGGCTTCCTGTTGCCTATCTCTTTCGCGCCAATTGGCACCGTCAGTAAGGCCTCTCTCGCTGGCTTCCAATCAAAATCTATATTCACGGACCGAACCACACAGAGTGAGCTTAACCCTTTCACTCTCAGATCATTCAAATGAAGCGCTATTGAGCAGTACCTTCAGGTGGTACTGTTTATTATGCTGTACAAGGTGGTTCTAACTTTTGAGTCTGTGGATGAAACCCTAGTGTGTGACCATTCAAATGAAAGCTATTGAGCTGTACTTTCATGTGGTGCTGTTTATTATGCTGTACAAGGTGGTTCTAACTTTTGAGTCTGTGGATGAAACCCTAGTCAGGTGTGACCATTCAAATGAAAGCTATTGAGCAGTACCTTCAGGTGGTACTGTTTATTATGCTATACACGGATGGTTCTAACTTGTAAGTCTGTGGATAATCCCTAGTGTGTGGCCATTCACATGAAAGCTACTGAGCAGTACTTTCGTGTGGTAGTGTTTGTTTTTCCATATCTTACAAAATGAAATTGTGGATTGTTTTCACTTTTGAGCTTTGACACTCGAGCTCTTGGGAGTGAAATGGTTAAGCTCCCAGTCCTTTGCAGGTTGCAGGGAATCGGGAAAACGCAAGCGCATGCGCAAGCAGACAAATATTGGTACCATCGCCATCTTGGAAAAAGACCTCTGTCATGCGCTTGTGTGACGTACCTTATTCTCACTAATTTTCGCGCGTATTTAATTTCGATAAAAATGACAGAGCCATATTTCGCGATAATAGCAGTTATTACAGTTGAGCCCACAGTCAAATATTCTTTTGTTTTTAAAAAACATGGAAACGAGTTAGGCTCGATTTCCGCCGCTCTATCGAGTCCGGTCTTCGTTCTGGCACATTTTCGCGAACAGCGGCTGGTAATCGAGCCTACAAATGAGGCTAGTGGGCCAATACATGCCAGATTGAACCCTTTCGCCTCGTTTGCATGTCAAACAGCTAACAATACCAGATTGACCCTTTCGCCTCGTTTGCATGTCAAATGGAAAACAATACCAGATTGACCCTTTCGCCTCGTTTGCATGTCAAACCGCTGACCGTCTGTAAAAACTGCTATTAATGTTCGCGATTTCTGGGAAAAATGGGTATTAAATTTCTCGAAAATGTTACCAAATTTTAATCACCATTTATAAAATCCGTCATTCATGATCAACAGTAGGTAGAACAAAACAAATAACAAAACACTTGATAAAGTACGTTATCAATGTTGGTTATACAGTGGAACCTCGATATAAACGATACTCGATATAACGATGTTTTCGGTATAACGATCAACATTTGACAGCCCGGCAAATGTTACAGTAAATGTATGGAGAAAACTCCCTATATAACGATACTCGATATAACGATATTCCCGATATAACGATCACAATCTGGCAGCCCAAACGTAAAATTTACCCCGATATAACGATAAAATCAATCATCGCGCGATGAAAAAGGAGGCTTAACACTTGAAAAGATATGACAATACTCCCGGGCAATACTTTTCCTTTATAATTTAGTTCTCATTGCATAAGGACTGTAACGTGTCTGTCAACAGCTTGTTACGATAGGGATTTATACAGTACATGAAAAATCAATTATTAACAATACCCCGATATAGCGATATTTTTGGCTCTTTTCCCGAAAAATCGTTATATCGGGAATTCGTTATTACGATCTCGCGATATAACGATCTAATTTGGTCAGTCCCTTGGCACATCGTTATCATGATCGAGGTTCCACTGTATTCACTTCACACGAACAATGCCCAGTTCAGTAAAGTTTTTATTTTACTGCTTGCTCGTTAAGGAAAACTGTTCCAAAAAGGTATTTACAAAATATATAGTTAATGGTAGTATCAATAATAAGTAGAATAGTTTTTATCGTCTTAATATTAATATTTTATATGTATGTAATAAGTATTTAATTTTATTTATTAATTTCACGCACGTTCACGTTCAGTAACGAGCTTATTTTAGCTCCTAGGTGACACGTGCATAAATAAAGGATTGATTGATTGATTGATTGATTGATTGATTGATTGATTGATGATTGATTGATTGATTGATAGTAGCTTCTAACAGTTTTTGCGCAATAACGGAGATACGTAAGATTGTAGCCTGCGTGGCAGGCGTAGAAAGGGGAGGGAGGGGAGGGAGGGAGTTCGGCGAGCGCGAAGCGCGAGGAGTCGGAGCGCGAAGCGCGATCGTGGGAGGGAGTGCGTGGTTGCTTGCTCGAACAATTTGTCTTTTACGTTTATAAAGGCCGTAGTGGAAATCCTCACGGAGTTTCCTCCTCATCAATATAACGGCAAAAACCACGCTTCAGCCCTAACAGTCTTATAAATGTCCTTCTCATTTCACGGTCACGGCGCGCATACACGAGTGGGTTGACAGCGCTGTTTAAGTAATGTACACTCTTAACGATGACAACAAGAACTCTGAGGGAATCTGGGGACGAAGGAAGGCATTGGAAGCAATATGCAGCTGTGACAGACACTGCAAAAAACGGCACCCAAGCAGTGATAAACAAGACTGTTACGAGCGCCACAGTGATGGCGACCTTTCTCTCCCCCTGATAGTACTGCTTCAAGTTCCCCCCGTTTTGCTGTCTCGTGGTGCGGGGCCGGTTGCGGGGCGGGTTGCGTTGAAGCAGAGAACGCGCCTCTGAAAAAACGCCGACGTACATATACGCGATGATGGCGGTAGGGACGGTGAACCCGCAGATGAATAAGACCATGGAGTAGACTTGGCTGATCCAAGAAATTTTCAGAACAAATGGGAGAGTAATAGAAGACAGAGACGCTAGGAAGGCAGCAACAAACCATGCAGAGGTTATCATCGCTCGGTGAAAGAACGACGGCAAACATTTGTAATAAAAGGGCCGCGAAACAGCGATGTAGCGCTCGATGCTTATGGCGGTCAAGTGGTAAATGGACGCGAGTGCTGAGAAGACGTCAAAACTTTTGAAAACAGCTCTAAAAGCGTCAGAAACGTTCAACCCCATTATTATGATCCACATCGGCAGAGATACACTTCCAACCAGGAAATCCGAGATCGCTAAGCTGACGAGAAACGCGTTTGTTCGAGTTCTCAGTCGCTTGTTGGTCTTGTAAGCTGCAATGACCAGAAAATTCCCAAATAATATCACGACAGCAAGAAGGATGGAAGGCGCTAGAATTGCGCGGAGAGGAATTAAATTCGTCTGCCATACTTCAGTGGCGTTCTTGAGCTTACTTGTGTTGTTTGGCGAGAAGGTTGTCATCTTGGTCTGCTTTGTGAAGAGAAAAAGTCGAAATGTCTACAAAACAGTGCTTCTGAAGAATATAAGGCGAACGTTTTAAAATTACGCATGGACGAGTTTCCGCTGTAGAGTTTCTTGTAGACGAAAATAAATCTACGCCAGCAATTGAAAATGAAACTTTTGCGTCGTTTTCAACAAATTATCGTAGACTTTTGATAACTACAGATAGCCTACGTGATCCTGTAGCGTGGTTTTGACAATGAACTTCAGATAGAGTATAATTAAAAGGCCGGCTTTTTTTTTTTTTTTTTTTTTTTCATTCACTCGACGAAAGTGATGCCCACCTGCCTGTTCTGTTAAGTGTGGCTTAAAATGATTATCTATCATTCATATTTGTTTTACATTATTGGTTTGCGAAATCTCTGTGTAATAACAGTGCGTTTCTGTCCAAGAGGTCCATTTGCAGTTCTTAAAACTTACGGCATCTTGTCAATATTTCGCGTGATAGTCCACTCTACATCATATCGGATGACCATCAAGGAAGCTAACTGCAGCTTGCACGTCATTCATCTGTCATTTCACGATCACTTCAGAACATAAAAAGTGCCATTTTATCTGGAAATTGAATACGTTAAAGTATTGCAGTTTCAATAATTATACTTCAAGTTTGTTCCAATTTTTTATTGCGTTTTTGCCTTATGCAAATGTTTTCCCGGCCAGTAAATAAATTAGTGACAAGATCTTTTGGGAAAATAGACAACAAAATTAAAACCTTTCTGCACTACTTGAAGTGATTTTCGTTATCGAACGAATACGAAACTGATGTACTAAAACTGGGGATGCGCTTTTCCCGAAACTCCTATGGATTATTAAATTATTCTAATGATTCTATTCAGTATTATTTCTCATGCTATTACGGCTATTTCTCTTTTAGAAAAACGTCGTTAATTTATTTTCCAAACAAACGGAATCCTCGATTCCCGGCAGTTTGCGAAGACTGCTATTGAATCAATGTAAACATGTCAGCTACAAAGGAAATTGAGGCAGATATATATGATATCCAGGCGAGAAAAAAATAGACATTGACGAGTAAATTAGACAACTTCGCCGCGGAATAACCTCTTTTTACGCAACCACGACGACTTCGCCGAGGTGAACGTCTATTAAAAAATGAATTTATATTTTACTAAAGAATATCGTGATAATTTAGATGCATTCAGTTTGTCTATCGGTGCCAGAGCAGGGACACCCAACGAACAATTTTTGGTAAAATGCATTCATGATTTTATCCAAATAAATGAAAATAAGTGATATAAAAGCATTTCCAGGTGTTCTTCTACGTTGCTGGGAAAAACTATATCTGTTCCTCTTTCCCAGCATGACATATATAGGGAAATTCCCAGCCAGCTGGATAAAAATGTCTGTTTCCCAGCCAGCAATTTAAATTTTTTTTTTTTTTTTAATTTTCAAAAATATAGTAATAATAATAAGTAACTAAAAGGGGCTTGAGAACTAATAGAACATTGATGGAAAACCATCAGAGCTTGTGTTATATGACTCGATCCAGTTTATTTCCGATCTACTCAAGTCAGCGAAAAATAGTAATTATTCAGTGAAAATTTCCAGGAGAGAAAATAGACCGAAATATTTTGCCAGCCAGCAAGAATTCCGCTGGGGAACAGATAAAGTGAGGAACAGATTCGTTGGGTGCCCCTTCCAGAGCCATCCTAAGCTGAATATGTAAAGATCGCGCTCAATCCTAAAAAGAAACTTGAAAAATTCGCCGTATGGTTCACGTTCTCCACAAAACGCAGGATTTGGTCATTTCACGTTGTCGGTTGTTTTGCAGAGGACGGCTAAGAAATGTACCAAGATGAATAACGCACGTGCAGATCCATTGTACTTCTCATTAAACTTTTTGTCTAGCGACGTTCTCGTTGCCGTCGTGTTACGTCCCTATTAGGTCATAACAGCATAAAGCCCCGGGGGGGGGGGGGGGGGGGGGTGTGCGGCACACTTCTTGAACTGAAACCCTTACCCTATTTCAGACCAAAATATGTGATTTTCCCTACCCTATTTCAGACCTGACCCTTAAATGTTTTGGGAAAATGTCCCCATTTTAAAGTCAAAATGGCAAAATCTATACCCTATTTTAGACCAGTAGGCAAAACATACCCTATTTCAGAACAAAATGGTCAAAATCTATACCCGTTTTCAGACCAAAACGGCTCAAAAACCATACCTTTGGCGCCGCACATACCTATATAGCTTATATAAGGGAGGGGGGCATAAAGCTCACGAAAAAACGACTCGTCTAAAGCAATTTTATTCAGTAAGTTAACAATAATCAGGATGACTCAAGAAAATATGTAATTTTTAAAATCGATAGGAAATGCTACATTGCCGAGAATGTAATCTTCCAAAAATAGATCGAGTGCTTTCATCACGTGGAACTTGAAATGCACAATGTCTTGCTCATTGTAATACCCAACCTCGGGTCCCCCGGTACCACCTGGATAGGACCTCGTGAATGGGTAAACATCAAGGACCTCTAAGCCAGCCCGGCACATGAGGGACGTGGCGAAGGAATTGTAGAGCGTCACGCGCTGGAACAGAATAAAATATGATTACGAATAAAATAAAAATAAAATACGAAAATTTGGGTAAATTGTTTCTTTACAACGTCCCGATTCTATAATCTTTATTTTTATGTATTTTTTTTAAATAATACAAACGAACACTGATGTAACACACCAGTTAGACTAATTATGCTAATTTTTGAAATTATGTTAATTATTATAATTATACCAAATATTTTAATTATACTTTTTAATTTTACAAAGCCAGCATGGGCTCCTGACAAAGCTAATTGTGCTAATTATATCAATTTTTTTTAAATTATGGTAATTAATCCCTGTGGCTCGATGCATGATTTTGTTTGCCCAAATGCTATGAAAAAGGAAATAATCAAATTATTTACTTACCGGTAATGTAAGAAATCGTCGTCGATCACTCTTTAACTGACTTCCAGTGTCTTTTCCTTACTCATCGAAGTTGAGGTTTTCCAGATAACACGTGTCTTGTACTTCAATTCGCCAGTCTCCTCGTCCCTTTCATTCAGAAGATCAAGAACTCTCTTCATAAGTATTCGATAATCCTGAAGAGTCACGCTCTCCATGTAGTGAAGTCCAAGATTTAAAATCGTCACGCTGTTCTCGTTCATTCCGGTCTCTCCAGGACTCCTCTAAGACTATCAAGGATGATTGTTTCATCAAAGTCCTTTTTGTCCCACGGTGGAATTTGTCCTTCATACGGGTACACCCACATTTTTACTCAGATTACAGGATTTAAAGATCTCTGTGCAGAGTGGTCCATCCTTTATCGACAGATGAAGTCTTTCACCTTGCGAGTCCCCGTATATCCATAAGGTTTCTAGCATGGAAGGGCTGATCCCTGGTTTCTTGTCTTTAGGATAACTTGAAATGTCTGAGGGGAAATCAAAGCAAAGCTGCTAAAAAATGCTTTTTACGTTTTTAATTTATTTGTTTGTTTGTTTGTTTGTCTTTATGTCAGACATATTTTTTGGTGAATTTGTTTGTTTGTATTTGTTTGTTGTTTGTTTGTCTATTTGTTTGTTTGTTTCTTCTATCAGTTTTTTTGTGTGAATTAGTTTGTTTATTTGTATTTTGTTTATTTGTTCGATTGTCTTCAGGGTTTTGATTCCTGAAATTGTAGAACAAATTGATCTTGTGACCAAAAAATATCAGTTACTGGCACAAGTTACTAGTTTTGACAAATTAAGGAGCCGGTATTATCCATTACAAATTACCAAACAAGTATCAAGACACTAACCTCTAAGATAAGGCTGCCAATTTTTGCCAAGCCAACGACCGAATCCATCCCACATGAATTTACATTCAATACCGCAGGACAAGTCAAATTTGGAGGAGAGACAAGCACGGTCTGGTAACCGGTTTATTAAAATGCGCCTGAAGATAGAACAAGGAAACGATCTGGAGACTCTTAACATGAGTATCAAGTGATTCCTTAACAATCACCCCCACACCCTCCCCCTTTAGGATGATCTTCCCCTCCTTCTCTGTGATTGCTGCCATATACCGTAAAGCTATATTAAGCCCCCCCTTTGGAAGCCAGATTTTGAAAGCCCTCCTCTCTATTAAGCCACCAACCCACCCGTTAGAGATCAGAGTTAAATGGTAAATATAGCATCTAAATTGATTTCCGTTAGGCTGATGTAAATGACGTTTTAGCAATATTTAACTTGCGTTTCAGTCACTTTGTATTGAAAAGTGGTCTTTAATCTCTAGAAGTATATTTTAGTTAGGGTATAAATGATATTGCATTTGTAATATGGTGATACACGACCCATTTCTTGTTCTATTTAATTAGTTAAAGTTTCAAAATTAATGTAAATTTCTTCAAAAAATTTATGATTTGAAATAAGCCCCCCTTTCTAGTAAGCTCCCCCTTCTTGGGGCCTGGAATTAAATGAACCCCCGGGGCTCAATAGAGCTTTTACGGTAATAAGCATTTAATTTTTTTAAATATGGTTTCTATATGATCGTAACGATCGCAACGATCGTTGCGATCATATGGAAACCACTCTTGCGAGTTGCGATCGTTGCGATCATATGTAAACCACTCTTGCGATCGTTGTGACTGCGATCGTTGCGATCATATGGAAACCAGGCCTTACCTCCATCCCTAGGCATCGGTATATTGATCATGATAAGTTTTCCTTCCTGGAACGGTTGAAGAAGGTAATCATCTTTAGCGCGATTCACGCCAAGCGTGCCATCTTTTTGCATTTTACCATGAGAGTTTCCTTTTCAAAACAATAACATATCAGTTGAAAGCAAGAGAGGAGGATCTAAGAGAAGGATTCCCCGTGCCCCATGATAATGTTTTGAAATCTATTAATAGTTTCGCGCCATGCTGTGAAAGTTATTTTTATTTCCTTCTGATCGAGGTTCTGACATCAAACTGACCAATCGATCAGGCCAGCGCTCTTAAATTAGCTCAGCTGGGACGGGGAAACTAAAAATGGATTTAAAAAAATTATCATTGGAAGCCGGACCCATGTATGGAGGAATGCTTCTCTTAGATCATTCTTTGTTGGTTGAAAGTCTTCATTGCTGCGTACCAGGGTAGGGAGAGGAGAGAAACTTATAGGTCATGTTCTATTAGGATGATTAATTGAAGTGCCCCAATAGAACATGTATCCAACCTTCTTTAGTTGACACTGTTGATAACTGTAAGGACGTGTTCCATTAGGATCAACCATTCTAGTTTCTCTGGCCAGTTCTACTACTGAGGAAAAACCGTTTTTCGGCAACCTCGTTCCCAGGGTCTCTCTACTAGGAACGATGTTGCGTTTCGGTTGATTTGGTTGGAAGGATTCCCAATGGGGGGGGGGGGGGGTATTTTTTATTATTATTATTCAATATATAACAGGAACATCCATTTTAGCCTAGGGTTAGTTTAATTTATAAAATAAATCTGATTACAAAATCTTAGTGACAGGGAAGTGCGAAGGCCTTTTGGGGGGTTTGAAATTAGCAATTTAGGGGGGGGGGGGGGGGGGGGGGGGGGTATAAATTTTCTGCCGGATTTCTTTGGGTAGAAAGATTTTGGAAGGGACGTTTTTTGGAGTTGATAAAAGGCGCGCCTAGCGATAGATGCATGATAAATGAATAAAGATATGGATGCATGAAGTATCTCACACTCTCTTGATATATTTTTTACTTATGTTTTAATACAGAGAAAGAAAATGATTTTTGGGTTACGTTCTGGGCCGTTGGACTTTTTGCGTGAACAACACCGTACGTTAAAAAAAAAAATGATATCATTATTGTATGAGCATGTGTGAAAGAGTTGTGTGTGTCCGCCGTAATATTTGTTTTGGTGTTGTTATCATCAGTGACGTAAGCTTAATTAAAGGAATCCCCGACTGTTGGAACAAGTTGCCGTTAAAGTGATAGAAAAATAATCTGAACCTAAAATTTGTTGAAAACCGCGCAATATTATTTCAGTGTTAACGAAAAAACTGGCTACAAATCTCTGCCATTTTAGGTTTCAAATTACCCGCGCGCCACCATCTTGGATTTTATGACGTTTCATGGTTGCCCCTTTTGTTATACAACAAAAGAGCTATTGTTTACTGACAATAGCGGCAACCACAATACGTCATATAATACAAAATGGCGGCGCGCGGGAAATTCAACCCCCAAAATGGCTGATATGTGTATCCAATTATCCCGTACAATTGAACGTTTTTCCAATTTATTTCAACAAATTTTCAGTTTAGACAATATTTCCAACAATTTAACAGCAATTTGTTCCAACAGTAGAGGTTTCCTTTAAAGATTCAAAAAGACCATAACAATACCCATACCAAGTACAACTTAATAAATAGCGGGTCATTTCAGCAGGCTATATGAATTTATAAACTTAAAGGGGAGTACGTCACGCTACTTTTTGCTATTCTTCCCTGTATTATATTTTAGGAGCTTAAGTGAATGAAATAGTAAGTAACTCAAAGATGGAACCTCACTTAGGCCCAGTTCAGACGCCGTACTTCACATGAGCCGAATCGAATTCGAATTTAGGCCGACCCAAATTAATTTAGACCGGCTGAATTGATTCAGACGCCGAGCGTAATTCAGCCGAACTTAAATTAATAGGGGAAAATTGCTGTTATACTGAAAAATACATTATAATAATTCATGCATTTGTTTCGGCTCATGTGAAGTTCGGCGTCTGAATCAAAGCCGGTCCACAGCCGTTATTCCCGGCTGAGCCAGGCGGGAAGAATGGCTGAGCCGATCCGAATTCATTCAGCCGTTCTGAATTGATTCAGACGCCGTACCTCACATGAACTTAATTCATCGAATTCGATTCGGCTCATGTGAAGTACGGCGTCTGAACTGGGCCTTACATAACAAACACAGACGATTTCTAATCATTATTTACCACTTGTTTCATGCAAATGCATGGCCGGGACTTAAACTTGAAAAACGTTGGGCCGTCGTTTTTCAAGTTAACCTTTTTGCAATCCGTTTCAATCTTGTCCAATTTTAACCATCCGCACTTCTTTGTGGCTTCCTAGTATTTGTTTTATGTTTTCTATAGTCAGAAACCATTATTTAAATCTTAAGACTAGTTTGTGTGTAAGGCCCAGTTCAGACGCCGTACTTCACATGAGCCGAATCGAATTCGATGAATTAAGTTCATGTGAAGTACGGCGTCTGAATCAATTCGGAACGGCTGATTGAATTCGGATCGGCTCAGCCGTTCTTCCCGCCTGGCTCAGCCGGGAAAAACGGCTGTGGACCGGCTTTGATTCAGACGCCGAACTTCACATGAGCCGAAACAAATGCATGAATTATTGTAATGTATTTTTCAATATAACAGCAAGTCTTCCGTATTAAATTAAGTTCGGCTGAATTAAGCTCGGCGTCTGAATCAATTCAGTCGGTCTAAATTAATTTGGGTCGGCCTAAATTCGAATTCGATTCGGCTCATGTGAAGTACGGCGTCTGAACTGGGCCTAACAGAATTGCCGACAATAGCGTGACATAGCCCCTTTAAACAAAACAAGTCAGCTTTGAATATTCGAGTGAACGAACGATCATTCATGTTCACTTCTTCCGTCAATTCTTTGTATAAATTTTTAATCATTTTACTTACCTACTATAAACCAATTTTTCGGTGGATCACGGTATCCATCGCATAAGCTATAGTCCAGGGTCATATCCAACTTATAGACCCCTGGGTCCATAACTAGAAACAAAAACTCGTATGTTCCATTTCCGTGATCAAACACAGTAGGCGACACGGTAGCCGGACCGCGTAGCAAAACACGCCACGAGTCACCGCCAATAAGCTTCAGTTTGTCATCACGAGTCTTTGTTTGAATGCTAAAGCGGCTGAACTGACCCGCTGGTCTGATATCAAAGAACGAAATCAAACTTTTGGCGGCATCTGTTTGTAGCTGGCGATTCGGTGAATCTCCATTCCACGATATGTTGTAGAAACAAGGTTTTAACAGCGAGTCCAAGTCGACTCGGGCTCGACGAATACGGCACCAGTTTTCTTGGAAGTGGTCGACATGATGCGAAATTCTCATCGAGTTCTCGCGGTGCTGTGAACTCCCCTCGTTGCTGAAATATTGGTAATAAAGGATTTGAACTGCCACCGCTGATAACCATAATTTAAGAAACGTTTTCCACTTCTGGACAAGGATTTGGATCATTTGGAACATTTAAGTGCCATTAAGCTGGTTATTTAATAAATCTTTCGCTCCTTGCACGAATTGTTAATAAGTGGACGAGGTCGACATTGACACAGCAAAGATCATCGCCATAGCAATTCGACCCATTTACCAGGCACGTTATTGTGTTTGTGATGTTTTATTGCGTTTTTCTTTGTTTAGGTTATTTTCTTTTTAGTCTAAGCTCATTTTAATGCTGTTTATGGCCAGCGAAAAAGTAGACTGCGAGCAGTCCCTCTTTCTTTCTGATATCGAGCGCGAAGCGCGAGTGAGCGGAAATCGAGCGCGAAGCGCGAGCGAGCGGGAGATGGGCCGAGCGGAAGTGAGTCACGAAGTGAGAAGAGCGAAAGATACGAAGTGACTCACTTCCGCTCGGCCCATCTCCCGCTCGGACTGCTCGCAGTCTAGCGAAAAAGTAGATTGTCCAGCAGTGACCAGCGGGAGTTTAAATCCGTTTAAGGACTGTGTGTTCTGATTGGGCAGCGCTAGTGACGGACGTGACAGACCGGCTGATATCGTTACTGAGTTTTACAAAACGCGAAGGCGACAGTAAAGATTATAGTTCCCGGATAGTTTATTTACGTTTTAGACATCCATGGGCAGAGTTAATTGAGGATTATTATTGAATGAGGCCATGTTTTCCTTTTTAAATCATCATTCTTCCATTATTATCTCAGTTTCAGATTCATGTGATCTAAAAGTCGCTTCATGGGGTGTTGTTCAGTGGAATAAGTCCCGTAAACGTTTTTAATTTAAATAAAATAAGTTTTTGATGATCGTTTTTAACATGTGTATGAAGGACGAGAAAGGGTGATGAATTAATAAGTGAATTTGAAATAAATAGGATAATGAAGATTTAAAATTAGAATTTTAACAGATGGGCACCAAATTAGTATTAGTATCGACTACAGAAGTGCGACCGGAAAGTCTATTTGGCGGTTTTAATTCAGTCTCCCTTTCTAATTCCTCCCATAACGTTCATCCTATTTCATAAAAATTCACCTATAATTCTCCCTTAAGACGTTTGTAACAACAAAAACAAAAATAAGAAAAAGCTGTATAAATCGAGTGAAGGCGATCCCATACTAACCAAAGAGACGAACTAATTAGTCATGTTAGTTTTAACTAAAACGTTACCTTAAATCATAAACCTTTGCTTCTTTTCTTCCTTCAAAGGACAGTGGCTGTCGAAAAGTGTTTTCAAAAATTAAGAGTGTCGTGTTATTTCTTAAAATATTCACTTGTTTTTCGTGTTTAAATAAAGGTTGTATGTATGTATTGTATGTACAGTGGAACCCGGTTAATACGGACACCAAATGGACATGAAAAAGTGTCCGTATTATCCGGGTGTCCGTATTAATTAAGCGGGCTGATATAAGAGAAAATATGTGTCGTCGGGACAAACAAAACTGTCCGTAATAAGCGGGTGTCCGTCAGGATTAACGAGGGTCCGTAAATCCGGGTTCCACTGTATATTCAGGTAAAAAATCTGTGTTAGTTTCTTAAACGATATGGTAAAACAGTGACATGCATGATTCCAAATCTTTTGTTTTAAAATTTGCTCGTTCGCCATAAACAGCTTACTGTCAGTATATGTTTGTAAATATTTATGTGTAATTTATTAGATTGAAAATTGAATTTTTTAATGAGCATCACTGCGACAATAGCGTCCCTGGTAAGTGGGTTGAATTGCTATGGCGATGATCTTTGCTGTGTCAATGTCGATTCGTGCAATTATAAAACAGCAAAACATATATGATTATATGAACATCATGTTCCAAATGAGCCAAATCTTTGTCCAGAAGTGGAAAACGTTTCTTAAATTATGGTTATCAGCGGTGACAGTTCAAATCCTTCATTACCAATATTTCAGCAACGAGGGGAGTTCACAGCACCGCGAGAACTCGATGAGAATTTCGCGGCATGTCGACCACTTCCAAGAAAACTGGTGCCGTATTCGTCGAGCCCGAGTCGACTTGGACTCGCTGTTAAAACCTTGTTTCTACAACATATCGTGGAATGGAGATTCACCGAATCGCCAACTACAAACGGATGCCGCCAAAAGTTTGATTTCGTTCTTTGATATCAGACCAGCGGGTCAGTTCAGCCGCTTTAGCATTCAAACAAAGACTCGCGATGACAAACTGAAGCTTATTGGCGGTGACTCGTGGCATGTTTTTGCTACGCGGTCCGGCTACCGTGTCGCCCACAGTGTTTGATCACGGAAATGGAACATACGAGTTTTTGTTTCTAGTTATGGACCCAGGGGTCTATAAGTTGGATATCACCCTGGACTATAGCTTATGCGATGGATACCGTGATCCACCGAAAAATTGGTTTATAGTAGGTAAGTATAAAGTATGATCCCTAGTTTATTTTTAATTAAAACATAGACTGGAAAATGCGCGCGCTCTGATTGGTTAAAAACCATGTTTTATCAGAGTATAAATCATAGAAAAGCCGTGTTTTATCGTTTCGCGCGCGTTAAATCTATATTTTAAAGCACATAAAGAAGCCAAAACCATGTATTATACTGTCATAAAACACTCCGGGAATTTGAGAACACTTGAGAAATTTAGAAAACACTCGCCTGCGGCTCGTGTTTTCTAAATTTCTCTCGTGTTCTCAAATTCCCGTCGTGTTTTATGACAGTATAATACATGGTTTTGGCTTCTTTATTTGTTAATTAAAACATAGATTGAAAAATGCGCGCGCTCTGATTGGTTAAAAACCATGTTTTATCAGAGTATATAACATAGAAAAGCGTGTTTTATCGTTTCCCGCGCGTAAATCTATATTTTAAAGCACATAAAGAAGCCAAAACCATGTATTATACTGTCATAAAATTAAACACTCCGGAATTTGAGAACACTCGAGAAATTTAGAAAACACTCGCCTGCGGCTCGTGTTTTCTAAATTTCTCTCGTGTTCTCAAATTCCCGTCGTGTTTTATGACAGTATAATACATGGTTTTGGCTTCTTTATTTGTTAACTAAAGCGCCCAGACATTATACTTCAAATAATAGTAAATCTGAAGCTTCGGTCTGTAACCATACGAGTGATATTAACGTATTAACCGGGTTCCACTGTATATTCAATGACCGTTTTTGAAAGAATGTGTCACGAGGATCTCAGAACTGAAAAAAGTTCTGAAATATGTTGAACCAATCGAAAGATATGGTGCATTGAATTTTGAATTTCCCGCATTTTGTTACTAAAAATAGCACCAATGAAAAAGAGAACTGGAAATTTAAAATGAAGTGATGTTCTCATCAGGGAATTCTCATGGTAAAGTACAAAAAGATGGCACGCTTGGCGTGAATCGCGCTAAAGATGATTACCTTCTTCAACCGTTCCAGGAAGGAAAACTTATCATGATTAATATACCGATGCCTAGAGATGGAGGTAAGTGGATAACTTTATAACCGTAAATTCAGAGACCTCTTCTCTTACTGGAAAATTTGAACCATTTACAGAAGGGGCTCTAAATAGCCGTTTCCCTGTTTCTACCTCGAAGCCATCTTGGTGACAATCGTCTTAATATTAATATTTTATATGTATGTAATACTGTGAAAAAGTTCATCAGTATACATATATTATATATAACTTTATTTAAAAGTCAATTCAAAGTACGTATTTAGCTGTGTCAAGAAAGGATAGATCATCCTCTTTCAGGGCTGTGTATAATGATAGTTAATGAGTGTCGGGAAAACTGGTTGAATGTCATACACACACTTGATGGCTTATTGCATGAAGAGAAATCTTGGCCTAATAAATTAATAGCAGCAAAACAGATCACGTATTCTTCATTGTACAGTCAACTCTCTCTTAACGGACACCTCTGTAAGACGGACGCCTGTCATTGGTCCCTGCGTGCCATTTTTCAGTCATTTTGCTATATCCAAACTCTCTATAAGCCGGACACCTCTCTAAGACGGACAGTTGGTACCGGTCCCGATGGTGTCCGTCTTAGAGAGAGTTTGACTGTACAACTTCAGAGGTACACATTAGTCTCCTTGCAACTGGAATAACAGTAGGCACATGAACACTTCGTGTACCTATTTGTTTTTGGATGTTCATTGCGTAATATATTGTTGATGTCTCGTCCTGTTATATCTCCATAGGAACATATTTAATAAACAGGCTATCCAGAAATTTCAAAAGTTCTAATATTTCCTCTAACTTTGACTTGTCTTGTGGAATTGAATGTAAATTCATGTGGGATGGATTTGGCCGATGGCTCGGTAAAAATTGGAAGCCTTATCTTAGAGGTAGGTAAAAAACCCATTGAAATGGAAGAAGAAATTACAGTGAACTTTCTGTAAAGCAGACATCCTCGGGACCAGCTCTAGCTGTCCGCCTAGAGATGTGTCCGTCTAAAGGAAGTTTTAGCTACAGACAAACAAGTGAAATTCGGCCAGGACTAGCCAGCTAACCATGTCCGCCTTAGACAGGTGTCCGCCTTAGAGAGGTCACCGTGTCTACTTTAGAGAGAGAGAGAGAGGTGTCCGCCTTAGAGAGGTGTCCGCCTAGAGATGTTTCCGTCTAAAGGAAGTTTAGTTTCAGACAAACAAGTGAAATTCGGCCAGGACTAGCCAGCTAACCATGTCCGCCTTAGACAGGTGTCTGCCTTAGAGAGAGAGAGAGGTGTCTGCCTCAAGTCCCGTTTACACAGGCGATTTTTGATACGAATTTAGCCGCGATTTGAGTGACGATTTTTAGCAGCCGTGCAAACTACCTGCGATTTCACGGCGACTTGTAGGACGACTTGTATGAGATGTCCACCTAGGTTGCTTAAAAAAAAGGTCCCATTAAGGCCAAAAAGGAACTTCGCACCTCGGGAGACAAATATCCGTACAATCTAATAACCTGGCTGCTTTTACAATTTCTTCCCAGGATTGCGCATAAAACCATCAGCTCCCAAACTGGAAACATTATGGATTTTCGGCGACTCTCAGGCTGAAAGATTGCACGTGTCAATAAAGGATGGGCCGCTGTGCAGAGAGGTCTTTAAAACTTGTAACCTGAGTAAAATGTGGGTGTATCCGTGGCCGAGCATACAACCGGTAGCCTGGGACGACAAGGACTTTGACCATCAGCAAGTTCTTGATCATGTCCGGGGAGTCCTTGAAAGACCTGAGATGAATCATGAAAACAGCGCCATGATTTTAAATCTTGGACTTCACTACATTGAAAGCACGAGCCTGGTGAATTATCAACTCCTGATGAATGGAGTTATAGATCTTTTGAATGAGAGAGACACGGAAACTGGTGAATTGAAGCATAAAGCGCGTGTCATTTGGAAAACTACAACATCCATGAGCAAGGAAAAAGACACAGAAAGCCGGTTAAAGAGCGATTGGCAACGATTTCTGAACTTACCGGTAAGAAAACTCAGTACCGAAATACAGTCGAAGCTCTCCGAGTGGACACTCAGTCTCGTAAACAGACAGCTCTACTTACGGCCGCCTTGACAAAACCCTGTTTGAACTCTAGCTCATACAAACTCTGCATTTACACTTTCCCGTAAGCGACCAGCTCCAGTTGCGGACACTTACGGGAGCTTCGACTGTAGTCCCCTTAACTTTTCATTTCTGATTATATTATAAATTCCCACCGAAAATTCCCTTTAGCTCCGTGTATAGTTCCCCTGTGAAATAAAAGGTAACGCCGCACTCGGGCCAAAGTGACCCACACTGCCGGAGCTTATCTCGGCGATTCTGTAGCATGAAGCCGACAAGGAGTATTGCTACTCCCCCTGGATGGGATGCTAGTCCATCGCAGGTTACCCCCAGCATTTTGTTTGCCCAAGAACACATGACGCAATGACCCAGGCCAGGGCTCGAACCAGTACCGCTCGATCCGGAGTCCAACACGCTAACCATTAGGCCACCACGTATCCCCTGTGATATAATCCCCTCTATATAATATAGTCTCTCTCACCTGGCACCCCTTCTCCTCCCTCCTCCCCCCTCCCCCCCTCCCCCCTCTTCCCCATGCAGTCCCACCTAGGAGGAACCTTCACGCCCTGTTGGGGAAATCTGGAAAAATGGTAGAGCTATCCTCCGAAGGACTAGCACTCCTTCCAAGGGGGAATAGCAATACTCTTGGACGGTCCCAGATGCTTCATACTGAAGTTAAGTACGGGCACTGCTCCTCCTCCTCCTCCTCCTCCCCCCCCCCCCCCCCCCCCCCCCCCTCCCCCTCCCCCCTCCTCCTCCTCTCCTCCTCCTCCGGGTTTCCAAGATGTATTCCTTCCTGGGACTAGAAAGGACTTTTCTGATTCAGTCATATCTGGTTCCTTTTCAGCGAGTGGGACTTTACAATGCCTTCGCCACGTCCCTTATGTGCCGGGCTGGCTTAGAAGTCCTTGATGTTTATCCATTTACGAGGTCCTATCCGGGTGGTACCGGAGGGCCCGAGGTTGCGCATTATAAGGAACAAGATACTGTGCATTTTAAGTACCTCGTCATGAAACCTCTTGATCTAGTTTTGGAAGATTACTTTCTCAGCAAAGTACTGTTTCCTATAAATCTTCACAATTACCAATTTTCTTAATTTCTCTGAGATTTCAATAGGAGTAAATTAAAGTGTACGGATCGGCAAAGCAAAGGCCAGTTAACTGTTTCCATGTTTGCAACAACGGAAACATTCGAGTAGAAATGGTCGAAGTTCAACCATGGTAAAACATATTTCTTATTAAATTATTGTAAAACGTTCTCTGGTTAAAAATTTAGTCGTCTTTTACGACAATATGCAGTTTAAGCAAACTACGACGTCAACGCAACCTCGTTCCCAGGTAACGGCAACGAGAACGTTGCTAAGCAACGTTGCTGAGCAGTACAATAGCTCTGCACTTGCGTTATACATGTTCCGTCCTCTACAAAACAACAACGTGAAATGACCAAATTCTGAGTTTTCGGAGAACGTGAACCGCAACGGCGAGTTTTTCAAGTTTCTCTTCGGATTTGAACGCTGCCATAAGATATTCAGCTGAGGATAGTTCTGACACCGATAGACAAACTGAATGGAACTAGAGATTCGTGAAATTCTGAAGTAAAATATAAATCCATTTTTAAAATTGATGTTGTCCTCCACGGTGTTGCCGTCGTGATGGCTTCCTTTTTTGTCAAATAAGATGCGACGAGCATCCGTAGAAGTAAGCCATATAGACGAGTCAGTGTTTTCTATATTTCTCAAGTGTTCTCAAATAACTATTGTTGTTTTTTTTTTACGACAGAATAATAGGCGCGCGCGAAAATAAAATTTATAATAGCAGTAGCCTCCTTTTCCGTGTTTTAAACTCTGGTAAAACTAATATTTTAACTGACCAATCAGATGGCGCGTAGAAGTGTTATAAAGACAAGTAAGTAATAATTTTGACCATATGACGCGCTCTGGTCGAGGAGTCGTTTTGCAGAAGATGTTATAACATTTTGATCATATAACGTTCTTAAATGTAACACGGTTATGTTATAACACATCATTGCATTTTGTCGGCCTGTGTACATCCGCCTGGCTAAATTTTGTCGGCCTTAGTTTAGAAACGGAAATAGACAATGGCGCACGAACGTGTTTACACTGCACGTACATGTACGTGTTTACATAGCCTGATGCAAACACGAAAGAAAACTTGGGAAAATTCGAAAGTACTTATGTACACCCTCGCCTGCGGTTCACGTTTACATAAACTTTAGAATTCTCCCAAACCTTCTCGCGTGTTTCTATCAGGCTGTGTACACACGTACATGTTTACATTACATATGTACAATTTTATTATGTACGCGCGTCACTTTTCTATAGCTATTTCTTTTAACACTTAAAAGTGTTAATTGCTGTCGGCGGCGGCCTTATACACCTGTCTTATGCTCTCAATGCTCACAATGTTTGTTCGCTTATTACTCAAATACGAAAACAAGCTGGAAAACAATCATGATGTTGGTTCAGTTATGTTCAAAGCAATCATGAAACGCATATAGAAACCGAAGGCTATATCTTGCTTATTTTTTTTATTTAAACAATATTTTATCTCAACATTTGCTTATCTCAAGTTCTGTTCACGGAACTCTCCGCGCCACCTTTTGTCATTTCCAAACATGTTTTCAGGTAAAACAAAGGCTTCATGGAACTTCAATTTGCATATATAAAATATTTTACACCGATAAAAATTGAACTGATTGCCGAAAAACCTCATGTTTTAAAAAAGGTAGTAAGAAACAGACGTGAAAGTTGTAAAAAAAAAAAAGCTACTGGCCAATCTCTAGCCATTTAGGGAGTTTATTACGACTGTTAGAGACAGCATGAAATCCAGAAAAAAGCCAATAATAGAGCTTTTGCAGATAAAAATTACACAAAAGACACCACTTCATGGCTCAATCAGCTGACAGTTGTAATTTTACTGCATAATCCACGGATAATGCGGACAATTGTCGTATGGTAGTTTCCTTCCTTTTATTCAAGCACCTTCAAAGATAATTTCGGGCTCTTCACGTTACAGATAAACAGTATGTTTCAAAGGAGACGATAGCGGTTTATCTACAGGGAAAATCGAAAATACGTACGACTGAGAGAACGCTTACTTATGGTCGAAAGAGCGGATTAATATTCCATAACAACTATAATCGTGAAAAAAGAACGAACTTCTGGATTCCATTTCCTGCTGTCAGTGTTAATTTGAAAGAAATTTGGAAAATAACTGAGCCATTAAGAAGACTGCGCCGCATACGGTGAGAACGACTTCGCGTCAAGAACTTCACGAAACGTTAGCACAACCCGTTTCATAACGCAAAACGCACGAAATAGCTCACGCGTAACTCGATCAAACGAGAAATTACTGATCAATGACATCACCGCACTTCGAGATGAACACGACTTTCCAGCCTCCCGATCCACCGCATTCGCCATCTTACGTTTTGCTTGCGTTTTCCTTGACACTAGCCGTCTTCATTATAGTGGGAAACTCTCTTGTGATAGCGGCATATCGAACAAACGCATGTCTTCAAACTCGCACCAACATCTTTATCGTCAGCCTGGCAGTCTCGGATTTACTGGTCGGGGGTGTGTCCGTGCCGATATGGATTTATCTCACGTTTGTTAACTACTGGAATGTCCCGCCCGGTTTGTACGAGCTGTACAAGTGTTTTGACATCTTCAGCGCCTTGGCTTCCATCTTTCATCTAACCGCGATCTCGGTTGAGCGATACTTCGCCATCTCAAAGCCGTTTGACTATGGCACGCTGACATTCCGTGTCTACAAGTGCTTTATTGTTGCAGCGTGGTTTGCAGCCGCCATAATAGCCGCGCTTTCCCAGGTGAACAGGTTGATTGCGCTCCAAACTGTATACACAGTCGTCTTGTTTGTAGTCGGCTTCGTGTTACCGACGATTGTAATACTGATAATGTACACGAGCATCTTCCGAACGGCGAACGAGCTCATCGGCAGAACCCCGAGGTTTCAAACAGCAGCCTCCGTTGCTAACAAAGTTCGCGAAGAGCGAAAAGTTGCCTTAACAGTGGGTATCGTAACAGGGCTGTTTCTACTCGCTTGGCTGCCCTTTTCGTCGTTTCAATGCTAGGTCAGTTTTGCATGGAGTTGCTTGCCAACCGGAGACGGTATAACTGTCTTAATCGTGTCCTTAAAGTGGATGCATTACTCAAACAGCGCGGTTAATCCGATGGTTTATGTAGTTAGACAGGAAGAAATGCGAAGGAGTGTTCTAAAACTGATCGGATTCCGTGAGGCTGACCGACGACGCCGATCCTCCTCGTCAAATCGACCGACTGAGGTCTAACTGTAAAGTAATGATTTCAATTTCAAAATCGTGTCCAACGTGATTGCGATGTTAAAGATAAGAAGATTGAGCATAAGCTCGTAAGATACCGTGAAAAGCTCTATTTAGCCCCCCCTCTCTATTAAGCCCCCCCCCCCTCCTATCTAATAAGCCCCCCTTAGGAAGTCAGATTTTGTAATAAGCCCCCCCCCCCTCTCTATTAAGCCCCCCCCTCCTTCCGTCAGGCTGATTTAAATGACTTTTCAGCAATATTTTCTGGCGTTTCAGTCACTTTGTATTGAAACGTGGTCTTTAATTTCCGGAACTATCGTCGAGTTAGGGTATAAATGACGTTTCCTTTGTAAGACGGTCATACATAACCCATTTCTTGTTCTGTTTTAGTTAGTGGTGTAACAGTAAAGTTTGAAAAATTAATGTGAATTTTCTTGAAAATTTATGATTTGAAATAAGCCCCCCCTCTCTATTAAGCCCCCCTCTCTAATAAGCCCCTCCCTTCTTGAGGCCTGAAATTAAATAAGCCCCCCGGGGGCTTAATAGGGCTTTTACGGTAAGCGTTAATGTTACGTAACAGTAGAAAATATAAGGATTTGGAAACAGGGGAAACAGTGGAACTAAAACTCATTGGAATCGCGCTAAATCGGCCCAGTAACCACATAGGAGACAAACAAATACACAGCAGAAGTACGGTAGGCAATGTTTATTCAAAACTAATTCGTATATTTAGCCCCAAGAATACCTATACAAATCCTTATCATTTCGACTGTTACGCAACACTAACGTTCATCTTTAATACGAGCTTGGGGTACGAGTTTGTATCTGATGTCATCAAAACTGTAAAATCTGAACCACTTATGAAGCTGTTCTTTTCACATGCTCATAAGATCAACAATAACAAAGGTCGTGCAAATTTTCTAATCTCTACCTACTTTCCTTTATAGACTTAATAGAGATACGACCTTTTGACGACGGTTCGGATGAGCATATATTAACTTATTCTCACTTATTTTTGCGAGTATTAGTTTTCGCGGTTTTCGCGATGTATCCTGGATGTAGCAAAAAAACGGGAAAATAAAGACGATATTCTCGCAAATTTTAATTTTAAGCCTTTGATCCCAAGTTTTTTTTTAAATGAAATCGCGAAAATAAAGCCACGCGAAATACAGGTCTGTTGATTTCGAAAAATTAAGTACAGTGGAACCCGTTAATCCGACCACCAACGGACCAGCAAAATCTGGTCGCATTAACGGGGTGGTCGTATTATGTGCGCGCGAAAATTAGTGAGAATAAGGTAATCGAATAGTATATTTGCAATCTATAGCTATATCAATAGAGCGTTTTCACGTGACGTCATCAAAATTCTAAATTCAAAACTATTGATCATACTAAGCTGTTCTTTTAGTATATTCTAGACATCAGTGTCGCTAATTGCTGGGGGAAATTTTGCGCCAGCAGAGTGCTTCATTTTGGAAATAAAGCGTTTTGAAATTTGAGACGGCCTGGCTCAATGTGACCTGAATTGTTACAGAAACCAATATTTTCGCACTTTTAAATAATTTTCCGATATGCTAATAAGTTAAAAATGATAACTAAAGCATTCCGAACTAAAACTCATGACTTTGGAAGCAAAATCTTTTTTCTTCTCGCTAACATTTTTGGCCGCCATATTGGTGTTCCAAACTGGTACACCAATATGGCGGACCAATACTAAGCTCTGTAATTTTCCGAATATTGTTTTCCCGATAACTTCGTTGCAATGAACACTGCCAAGTTAAAATTTGGGGAATATATTTATTTCCACCTACTCTACAATCTCTGAGTTGTTGATGTTTTTGATGCACGCAAAACGACTTGCTATTTTGGTGAAAACGCTCTATCGAATTTTATGCACAACAAGCCTTTACAATTGAAGTAAACAAAGCTAAACACGATTAATATCTTTGTACGCTTTGCCACATATTTAGGCCTTTCTGTAAGGCGTTTATTTGTCCACCATGGAAGCTTTATACCGACATTGATGCATACAAAGTTATCATAAATGCGAATAATCGTTCGCCAATACGCTCTTGTTTTTGTAAGAATATTTAGGCTGCGATTGGCGAATATGTTGACGAAAGTACAATACAAAATAAAATAAAATACAATAAAATCACATCAGTTTCATTTAAAAGTATCATAATGGTAAAGATGTACCATGCATACTTCTTTCCTTTTTCTTAAATAAAAAACGAGTTAACAAAACGATAAAAACGTGTACAGCTCAGGTCGTATTATTTCTGCTATTTTACTGAAATACTATTGCCTCTGGATGACTTTGTAATCTAAGAATGTATTAAGAATATTTTCAGCCTAAAATCGGCAGAAACTGAAAATAAGTATATTCAGCCTGGCATGAAAAACATACATTCTTACAACAACAAAAAAGATGTAACGTGGTAATAAACAAACCACCTGCACAAAATGAATAGCACTGCATGACATGAGCTATATATATATCCGCTTTAATTTTAGGCCGAATTTATACGTCGCATTGAGTCGCATGCATTTCAGTTGCGTCGAATGTATACGTATATTAAAGCTGCAAAAATCTCGCTGGTATTACTTGATTCGACTACTTGCAATTGCAATACACCATGGAAGCAACGTGCTCTACTTTACCATTTGTCTGGGCTGATTTTAAGCGATTTTAGTGAGTTTTCGGACGGAATTACATCGGACGCGACTGAAATGCGATTGAAATCAAATTGTCCTTACTTATGTTTTCTGAACGTGTGCGAAAATGGCACTGGGCGCGCAAAATTCATCTAAGCTTAAGAGAACAGCGATATATTTATCAATTTTAATAGTGTGCTTAATTATAGCTGAACAGGCTAGCTTAATTATTCGGAAAACAGTTTAGAGGCTGAACCCGAATACGGAAGCGAAAGAAACTTGCAATCATCTCCATTCTAAATGATTTACGTGGCCTTATATAAAATATGAATTCTATATGATTTATTATTTCCTCTTTTAAGTTTTTAAAGAGCAATTTGTTACTCTTTCGGAGACTTTCAGCCAATGACAAGCAGCCCAGCTTATGCTATTTTCAATAATTATAAGGCACATGATGAGCGATGTTTTTAGAGCAACCGAACATTATTATGTTCATACGAGTGAATGGAAAACAAATAAATCCCTTCTTTGAATTATTATTAGATTTATTAATTATTACTGATATAGAATATGAAATAATTAAGAATTGGTTCATGCTTAGCGTGCGTATATCGAGTAAGGGATGCAATAGTGCATAGGTTTTCGACCAATCAAAACGCGCGTCATGACAGTTATTTTATAAAACTCGATATACGCACAGCTAAAGCATGAACCAATTCTTTTATAACATATGGGCAACAAAATATCGCGTGAAAACAGGTTTTATTTGTGATTTATTACAAAATTCAGACAGTTTTGTTTAGGGCGGTTTGTTCGCGATCGAGACAGTGAAATTGGAAAAAATATATGGCTAAAATCATTAAGTAAAAAACTTTGGCCTTTCTAAATCAAACAAAAGTTATGTCTACTAAATAATGCATGAAGTTTGAAACGAAATATTTAATGGGAAATGTCTGTAAATTGTTCAATCCGTTTCGGGTTCGTCTCGGATACGTCACCGAAACGAATTGACCGTGAAGGCCTGGGAAAAAGCCGTACAGGAACTAGGCAATGTAAATCAGTGTACATTAAATGGGAGTAAGAAGAACTGAAAAGAGAGAAGGAAAAAATCAGAAGAAAAAGTCTTTTTTTGGCTATGCACTGTGGCCAACGATAAAATTGAACGTTTTTGCCCCAAAATCTTTTTGAAATCTTCACCTAGTTCTCCAAAAGGCATTTTCAGCAAAGGTTAGCCAAATTTCTGGTACCTTAAGGGTTAATGGTTTAGACAATATTTCTAACAATTTAACGGCAATTTGTTCCAACAATGGACGTTTCCTTTAAGCCTGGTTTTCACTGGCGACGCAAGCACAAGCGCAAGGGCATAAACGCAAGCACAAGAGTTCTGCGCAAGTGAAAAAGCTTGAAAACGAACGCGAGGTCGCAAGTACAAGAACAAAATACTCACCAGTAAATATTTGATCATTGTTAATAAAACCAGGTTTTTGTGCATTTGACTGACGGAAAACATGAATCTGTTTATAGTTTTACTCATTGACTGAAAGCTCAAATAATTTGATTTTCGCTTGCAAGTGAAACAAAGAATTTTCACGGCAGCGACGTTTTTAACCAGCAAAATTAGGAGAATCAAGGCAAGCAAAATACAAAGCACAATAACTCACAAATAACTTTCGGAAGATGATTTTCTGAACTAACCTTTATTTTGTTCAAAAAAGTTCCTTCAAAATAATATCAAAATCACCGATTTTCCTTGTGCTTGTGTTATGTTCCGTTTTCACGTTTGACGCAAGTAAGCATAAGCGCAAGCACAAAGATCAAGATATTTTGATCCTTGTTCTTGCGCTTGTGCTTATCCTTGCGTCAAGCCCGTTTTCACGGCAAATATGGGCTCTTGTGCTTGCGCTTGTGTCGCTAGTGAAAACCAGGCTTTTTAAAGTTTTATTTGTGGCTGTCTGTTTTGAATCTGATTCGGCAGCCAAGTTTTTCCAGGGTGTACTTCTCGGAAAGCGCGACACTTATCGCGGCTGTCAGCCAAGCACTTGTTTGTCGCTCAACGTAAGAAGTTCGCGGTTAGGTCAAGGTGCATGCTGAATATTATATTTTATTATTCCACTATTACGTCATTTCACCATATAAGGTCAAGAGAACATGTAAAATATGAGACGGTATTGACTACTTGAACAGAGCGAATACGGAAAATAGCATAATAGTCGGGAAATTTTGCAGTAGAATAATAAATCCCTTATTCGATGGTTTAACATATAATACGAGCGGACATTTTGCTCATTGCGCGCATTTATCCTCGCCCCTACGGGGCTTGGAAAAATACTACGCAACTCGCAAAATATCCGCGCGTATTATATGTTAAACCATCGAATTAAGGTGTATTTAATGCCAAAACAGGAGACGTTTGCTGGGAAAATTATACATAATTACCGGGGGAAACTGAAAGACCGCCATCGTTTGGAAGGGATGTTGTTCCATAAAAAGAGGAAACATCGATCTTTATTTTCAAAGAAGGGATTTATTTGCAGTTTCCATTCACTCGTATGAACAATAAATATCAGTGTCCGGTTGCTCTAAAAACATCGCTCATTGTGTCTTATAATTATTGAAAATAGCACAAGCTGGACTTGTCATTGGCTGAAAGTCTCCGAAAGCGTAACAAATTTCTCTTTAAAAACTTAACGAGGAAATGATAAATCATATAGAATTCATATTTTATACAAGGCCATCCCCATTAATTGTTTTGTTTCCCATCGCCCTCTCTCCCGTGAAAGTGGGTCGGTCGGTCGGTTAAAAAATAATAAAAATTTAAAAAAAGCCGAGAAACGAAATATTGACAAATTAATACATAAATAATTCCAAGCGAGCCTTGATTTTATCTTCCCCGTGACCACCATTTTGTTACGAGCCGATATCACTCGAAGACGTCATTACTGGGCTGATTTAGATGTCAGAGTGACTTTAAAGATATAAATAAAGGAAATTAAACTTGGAAACACGCGAGAAATGGGCGCAGGCAATGAATCAGAAACTTTTTTTTTTTCACTTTTTTGGAGATGATTGCTTTTTAATATCCCAGCTGTTAAATATATTATTTTGCGTTCATGATTATGCAAGTCTCTTTAGCTTCCGCAGTTGGTTCAGCCTCAAAACTGTTTCTGAACAAGCACGCTAAATTAATAAAGAATATCGCTGTTCTCTTAAACTTTAAAAAAAAATTTCCCAGCGCCATTTTCGCACACGTTCAGTAAAGATAACAAGGGCCCAATTGATACGTCACATCCGAAAACGGGCTGAAATCACTGTAAATCAGCGCAATAGATGCCCACACAAATAGCAATGTAGAACACGTTGCTTCCATGGTGTACTCCAATGTAGTCGAATCAAGTAATACCAGCGACTTAAATGCGCCTTACAGGTGTAATGCGACATTTCGGCCTAAAAAGTAAAAAGCGGATAGCTCATTTTAATGGCAGTTATTTTTTTCTTTGTGTTGGCGGTTTGTAGTTGTTTAATCAATTTATTAACTAAATACTAAGTAGGGATTCTAGGATGGGCAAAGATTTGTTCATTACCACGTTATTAACGAACGAATATTTCGCAAATAAGAGAACTTCGTATGCATTTAAACCATTACCACGATCATGACAAAAAAACTCACAGAAAGGCCTAAGTAAATTATGTGGCAAGCCGTCCATATTAACCTTATTTACTTAAATTTAACATTCATTTTATTGAGGCTTGCTTGCTGTTCATAAAAGTAGATTGATAAAGTGCAAATACTGGGTTTTGTACTCATGTATTCGAAGTATGCACGCTCAACTCAGCTGTTGTCAATTTCAAAACGTGATATCTCTAAAGAAAAATAGTCTGGTAACTAGAAAATTTACACGACCATTGTCATTGTTGATCTTATGAGCATGTGAAAAGAACAGCTTCATAAGTGGTCCAGATTTTACAGTTTTGATGACATCAGATTCAAACTAGTACCCCAAGCTGAGCGTTATTGTTACGTAAAAGTGGAAAATATAATGATTTGTATGGGAAAAAACGGTCTATTGTTGGGGCTGAAAATACGGAACTAGTTTTGAATAAACATTGCCTACCGTACTTCTGCTGTGTATTTGTTTGTCTCCTACGTAGTTACTGGGCCGATTTAGCGCGATTCCAGTGAGTTTTAGTTCCACTGTTTCCCCTCTATTTCCAAATCCTTATATTTTCGACTGTTACGTAACGCTAACGCTTATCTTACGAGCTTATGCTCAATCTTCTTATGTTTAGAATCACAATCATGTTGGATACGATTTTGAAATTGAAATCATTACTTTACAATTAGACCCAGTCAGTCGGTCTGGTCGGTCGGTTTGTTGAGGATGGTCGGTGCAGTTGGTTGGCCTTACGGAATCCGATCAGTTTTAGAACACTCCTTCGCATTTCTCTATGTCTAACTACAAAAACCATCGGATTAACCGCGCTGTTTGAATAATGCATCCACTTTACGAACACAACTAAGACAGTTATACCGTCCCCGGTTGGCAAGCAACTCGTGCAAAACTGACCTAGCATTGAAACGACGAAAAAGGGCAGCCAAGCGAGTAGAAACAGCCCTGTTGCGATACCCACTGTTAAGGCAACTTTTCGCTCTTCGCAAACTCTGTTAGCAACGGAGGCTGCTGTTTGAAACCTCGGGGTTCTGCCGATGAGCTCGTTCGCCGTTCGGATGATGCCCGTGTACATTATCAGTATTACAATCGTCGGTAACACGAAGCCGACCACAAACACGACGAATGTGTATACAGTTTGGAGCGCAATCAACCTGTTCACCTGGGAAAGCGCGGCTATTATGGCGGCTGCAAACCACGCTGCAACAATAATGCACTTGTAGACACGGAATGTCAGCGTGCCATAGTCAAACGGCTTTGAGATGGCAAAGTATCGCTCAACCGAGATCGCGGTTAGATGAAAGATGGAAGCCAAGGCGCTGAAGATGTCAAAACACTTGTACAGCTCGAACAAACCGGGCGGGACATTCCAGTTGTTAACAAACGTGAAATAAGTCCATATCGGCACGGATACACCCCCGACCAGTAAATCTGAGACTGCCAGGCTGACGATAAAGATGTTGGTGCGAGTTTGAAGACATGCGTTTGTTCGATATGCCGCTATCACAAGAGAGTTTCCCATTATAATGAAGACGGCTAGTGTCAAGGAAAGCGCCAGCAAAACGTAAGATGGCGATTGCGGTGGTCCGGGAGGCTGGAAAGTCGTGTTCATCTCGAAGTGCGGTGATGTCATTGATCAGTAATTTCTCGTTTGTCGTGCGTTGTGCGTTATTAACGCTACGTGAAGTTCTTGACGCGAACCTTATCCGACAGTCGTTCTCACCGTATGCGGCGCAGTCTTCTTAGTGGCTCAGTTATTTTCCAAATTTCTTTCAAATTAACACTGACAGCAGGAAATGGAATCCAAAAGTGCTTTTTCACGATTATTGTTCTCGCTATGGAATATTTTAAATTCGTTCGCTCTTCTGATCAAACGAGAAAGCGTTGTTGGAATTTTCGATTTTCCTCTGCAGATAAACCGCTATCGTCTCCTTTGAAACATACTGCCGTTCATCTGAAAAGTGAAGAGCCCGAAATTATGTCTGAAGCTGCTTGAATACAGTGTGAATAAAAGGAAACTATAATACGACTATTTTCCGGATTATCCGTGGATTATGCTTAAAATTAACCGATTCATGACGTTGTGTCTTTTGTGCCGAGGGAGGGGGGGGGGGGGGGGGGGGGGACTCGACAGACGCTCGGGTCGGGAGGTGCGGCCGATCGAGCCGCTCAAACCCTGACCCTATTTAAGACACAAATCTCTGATTTTCCAACCTTGTCGATTTTTGAGACCCCGTCTAAGATCTTTAACCCAAAATCATACCCTGTTTAAGACAAGTACTTGTTTTAAACAGGGTATTAAGTGCAAATTCACTGAAGTACTTTCGAATTCTCCCAAGTTTTCTTTCGTGTTTGCATCAGGCTATGTAAACACGTTCGTGCGCCATTGTCTATTTATTTTATAAAATAAAGCCGACAAAATGCAATGATACGTCATAACCGTGTTACAAATTAGAACATGGCGCATGTGTTTAAATTGCCTGATGCAAACACGAGACTGACAGTTTGGGAGAATTCCAAAGTTTATGTAAACACGAGCCGCAGGTGAGGGTGTAAACTTTCGAATTCCCCCAAATTTTCCCTCATGTTTGCATCAGGCTATGTAAACAAGAAGCGGCCGTTTTCTATTTCTTTTTTAAAATAAAAGCAACAAAATTAAATACAATGATACGTCATAACCATTTTCACACAGCCTCGTGCAAAACGACTACACAACCAATGAGAGCACGCGTTATATGATCAAAAGTTTATAAAGTCTCATGCAAATCGACTACTCGACCAATCAGAGCGCGCGTTATATGATAAACCATCGCTCGCCCACCTTGAAAACCGCCTGCACTGCAGGATCTACATGGGTCTCTTCCAATTATTTTTTTAAAATATATTTTGAACTTTCAGTCCATAGCTGAGCTATTTCAAGAGCGCTATCTGATTGGTCAGTTCGAGTAACGTGATGTCGTAGCGTCAGAAGGATAGTCAAAATAGCTTTCACAGCATGGCGCGAAACTATTAAAATAAAAATATCATGGGGCACGGAGCAGCCTTCTCTTAGACCATCCTCTAGATCTCTTCATTTATATTTGCATGCAGTCGAAGCTCCCGTAAGCGGACACCCTCGGGAAGTAGAAAAAGTGTCTGCAACTTGAGCTGGCCGCTTACGGGAATGTGTAAATTATACAGAGTTTGTATGAACTAGAGTTCAAACAGGGTTTTGTCAAGGCGGCCGTAAATAGAGCTGTCCGCTTACGAGAGTGTCCGCTCAGAGATCTTCGACAGTATATACCTCTTCTGAGTAGCCACCTCTATTCGGTAGTCACTACTAATTATTAAAAGCCCGAAGACTGCCTACCAGCGCGTGATGTGGTGAGTAAAGACTGGCGAGAATCAGTAAAGGAAGTGATCTATGAAAAGAAAAACAGGGGTCCCGTGCATAATCCTCGCCAAGTTTTTTGAAACGGCCTCCAGCACTATATTTGTCCAGTTTCATTCTCAGCGCGCGTGCTCGATGCATGACGTGGCTTGCGCGTGCCGCATGAATAGCGTGCGCAATAAGGATGCGCAGTAACAATGGGCGCGAACGTCCTTAAGGCAATCTCGACCCCAGAGCTCTTCTCTTTTGCGTAGCGAAGGTCTGGGGTCGAGAATGGTCCTAAAGGCAGTCCACTGTCCTCGCTAATTTATACAAAACAGAGAGTTTTATGAATGGCCAATATATGTTTATTAAATTAATGACTCTTGAACGAGAATGAATAAGATAACAAGTCATTACATCATTACAAAAGCGTTTTGATGCTTCTGTGTCAAACTCATCTTTACAATTATCAAAATGGACTTTTTATGACCATTATTTCGTAGTTTTTCTTTATGGTATACACTCTTTAAGCAACACATTTAAGTTACTCTAGTCGAGTAGAGAATTTAAAAAAAATTGCAGAAAAGTCGTTAAAAATGCATTTGTAGAACTACGTCACGGGCGGCGCATTTTGAAACTAAAATTAATTATCCCTAAATTTTTCAAGCTAATCTTTCGTAATCCGTGTCGATCTTCCCTGTTTCGTTTCGGTTTAGGATCACTCCTTTAGTAGTGTTTTTCTACCTTACTAAACTATAAAGTATGGTGAGGTTTCCTTTAACTTAACTTGTGTTACATCATTACTTCATTTTTTGGGATGATCCCTGCAGCGTAAATAAGAAACAGTAAAAAGCTACAATAAATAAGCCATACAGCCCGGGCCAAACGTGGATGCTGAGAGTTAGCTCTAATGAACGTTTTCTTCAACTCTCATCGAACTATCGTCAGCTCAGGCCAAACGAGAGCGAGAGTGGCTGAGAGTCGTCGACTCTCGAGAGAAAATTTGAGCAGGTTCAAATAGAGTCGCTGAGAGTGCATCGGAGAGTTTCAGGCTAAACAAGAGCGAGGTTACGAACGGTGTGTACCAACTACACTTCAGACATTTTCACCTTATTCAAGGAGATTTTGAAAGTGCTACTGATGCACGCGCCTCTGAGGAGTGAGGATCTAAAAACGGACAATTTCGAAAGGAATCATCTTTGGCGCTCGACCCATCGACACCTTTGTTCGCGACTGAGTTCTGTGAGTTGCTGGCAGGCGCACTTCTTCGTCTGGACATATTACTGTCGTTGGGTAGATCCCTGTTGCTTCTTGAATACATCGGGACAACGTTCCTACTTCTGCCATGAGCCGTCCGGAACGACGTTTGAAAATTTCTATATCCGCCACCATGGCAACAAAAACACGCTAGCAGAAGCCGCTTGAAGGTCTTCCTCATCTCGCCATTGCGATATGCATACACGACAGGGTTTCACCATGCTGTTTGAATAATGCATCCACTTTACAAAGCGAACCAGTCGTAAAATATCAGGATAGGGCGGTAAGCATGGAAAACAAAACTCCGCTATCAGATTGAGAACGAAAAACGGAAGCCACGCGATCACGAACAGACCTGTAATGACGGCAATAGTTGCGGCGATCTTGGCCTCGTTTTGCACAGGGCTCTTAGCTGTTCCTGCAGGATGGACCCTGGCTCTTGAACCTTTCGCCGTCTTGAAAATGATGGCATAAACAGTCAGTATGACAAGCGTTGGTAGGGCAAAGCACGTTGTGAAGAGTATAATGCTGTAAGGCTTCTGCCACTTGTATTGCTGCACTGGGAATAGTCCCGCCATGATGAAAGCGAAGCCCCATGCCGCAGCGATCATAACGTAGTAAATCCACATTGAATAAGATCGATGATTAATCGGGCGCGTTATGGCCAGATATCGTTCGATACTGATCGCTGTTAGCTGCAGAACGGAGGCACAACCAGTGAATATATCCACTGTTGAATAAAACGTCAGTAGTTCTTGACTATTGACGCATGTTAAATGCTGTTGGCAAGACGAGAAATATATCCAGAGCGGAATCGATATCAGCCCGACCAAGAGGTCCGATATGGCCAAGCCTACCAGGAAAGTGTTGTTGGTCGTCCGCAGTCTTAAATTGAACCTGAAAGCTGCAATCACCAGAATGTTTCCAAGAATTACAAACAACGCCAGCAGAACGTACACGACCGTCGAAATGACTATTTCAACGTCGTCGTACGGCAAAGTGGGAACGGCTTGTGGAGCGGGAGAGGACGGCGTTGGTGTTGAATTGTCGCTCATGTTTTCCCGTCAATCATACGTCGTGTCTCTCGTTGAACGCTAAGGTTTCTTCCAGGCTCTGTTTGTTTTCACCTGAAAGACAAAATATACGGTCGAACAGAGGGCATTGTAACCTACGAAAATATTGATTTAGAAATGAGTCAAAGGCGATTAAAACATCAATTCTCCCGAGGATTCGACATAATGAAATAGTTAACACCAGTAATACCTTTCTTTAAGTGCTGTTAAGAAAATAAATGAAAACAGCCGTACATTACAAACCAATTAATGCAATGTTTAATCGGCTTTTGCAGGTAGAAAAGATGAGATTACTGTGGATGGAAGCAATCATATCCGCCATATGTATTCATATTATTTCAAAGCTCAAAATATTCCCATCACAAATCCGTCAAAACGACAAACCGCCATCAGTACTGAGGATGAATTAATTGGTTTTCAAAAGCTGTCTGGGTCTATTGACAAAGTGCAACCGACTTAATCCTGAAGCAAATAATGAGTGGGTAGAGAACAATGCTTTAGTTGCCTAGAGACGGCCGACGTTAAAAACTCAAAGCTCGACGACTTTTTCGTTTGGGTTTGCTAGATGTAGCTGTGATTACATCTTTTCTCTACCGCATAAGCCATAGATATTAAGTAGCATTATATATACAGAGTTCATAAAACTTTCTGGATACCTTTCGTGGCGCGAAACTGCGAAATGATCAGTCATCGAAAAACAACGTTAATAAGCCATTTCCGAGTTGCCTTTTGCCTCTGTTTCAAAACGAGTCTTGGTGAACAACCTTTCAAGTGAAAACATGTTTGATTTGCATTTGAATGAACTTGTGAGTGAAACCAATTTTAATATGAAAGGTGTGCACCAGGACTCGTTTTGAAACGGAGTCAAAAGGCAACTCGGAATCAAACTTCTTCGAAAGACGGAGGAAGAAGTTCGTTTTTTATACGATGTCTGCAATGAAGAACATTAAGCAACCCGTGTATAGACGACATAAACTGTCTGCACTCATTATAAACGCGTTGTTAGGCGGTTAAAACTTAGCCTGAGATCAGGCTCCTGAAGAAAATTTGCGAGCGAAGCGAACTGGGGCACCCATGCAACGTGTCACCCCCCGGTGTCACCCTAAGGTGTTATGCTATTATAATGCCGTTTTTCTGTAGTTTAGCCTTCTGTTTTCCCATACGGTTTAGGGTTTTTTAAATGTATATTTGTGTAAAATAACACAGTTTGAACTGTTCGGTATTCTTTCTAAATCTCGAGTAATACTTCTTCAATTTGACAACCGATCCACCGAGCCACTTGAGGTACACACTTCTTCAAAAGTGTCCCTGCATTCTGTAGTTGTCTTGAGCCTTCTGTTTCCCCATACGTATATACGGTTTGGGGTTTTTTAAATAGCCTGCGTAGCTGGCGGTCTTGGAGGCTAGATATTCGGATTATTAAAAGTTTGGAGTTTTCTTTAGGGAAATATCATCTCGAACTTTCTTAATATGGGAAAATTAATGCCTATTATTTTCGGAGAGATAAATATTGCGTTTTGGGTACAAAAAAAGGTCAGCTAGGATTTTCGTCAAGGAAAAATCAGCAAGGAAGAGCTGAGGTTTTCGGGAAATGACTACAAAAGCCCTAATAAATTCGTGAAGTCTAAAGTTCCCCTAGAATGACCGAACAGATATCAATTTTATAGCGCAGCTTAGAATTCATTTATAGATCTTTAAAAGCAGACCATGCAGACCGCCTAAAATAGTGTTTGGCATTTGGGAGAAAACCGTCGTTGGGTGCTACTGATTAAATGCTGCGAACAAGAGATAAGAATGATAATCCTTGCTCCCAGTCTATGCACTGACCTGCCGGATTGAGAGAAAGACCATGGGAATAAAGTCGGAGATGAGAAGTTCAAGTTTCAGATCTATTCTGTGACTCAATGTTTTTTTCTTTCTTAATGTTTGCTGTTCTTTTGTGTTTTCAGTAGTGACACGATACAAAGCGACGGTGTGAGCAGGCTATTGAAGAAAGTCATGATAATAAAACTTATTGATTGCCACACTAACTTACAAACTAGTGTTACAAGACGTTTAGCACAAATTTATTAGAAAACAGAAATCGTGCTGTATCGTGTCAAGTAGTAATCTAGAAAAAGTGATAATGAACCGATCTATTTTTACCTTGAGACTTCTCGTCTCCATCTTGACTTTTACCTTTCTAATTTGATGAAGTAGTTCCCGTGAAACATTTTAAGAAAATCATTAGTACAAGATTTCTCCCAAATCCAAGTTTAATGTTTCCTTCGAAAACAAATTTATCTTATGCTTCGGGTTTCATGTCAAACTGGGCGCTGTCTAATGTTTATAGTTCTTGGGCACAGCTAAATATTGAAGTATGATTTAATAGTTGTCCGAATTAAAAAGACTTCAGTTTCTCACCGGTAAAAGTTAACTGTGTTATTTAGAACTAGTATATGTCAATGATTGTCTGATTTAATGATTTTAAGTATAGGTAAAAGTAAAACGCAAAAATTGGTTGGCAACTGAAATTATACACTGTATGTTAACGATATATAAACATATATAAACATATATGTACATCTCTTTAGCTAAGAAGAAACACATATAAGGCCCGGGCGCACTTGCGGACAAGTTTGGTAACTTTAGTGGATTTCTTCAATTTAAGCGTCAATTATAGCAAAGACGAGTGCGACCTACAGTCCTATGATTGGCTCGCGTCGCACGTGTGCACGTTTTGAAATTTGTTTGATACAATAATTGCAAAACAAGTGCGACCTGCTTGTTGTGAGTCGGACAAATTTTGTCAAAACGGACAAAACTTCAAAGGCGCCGTAGTCCTGCCCTGGAGCTGGACAAGCCACTTCCCCACGCACCGGATGACTCCAGATAACAATGCTTTCCAGATTAACGATTGTGTTTTTCTCTGAGAATAACAAATTTGCATTTTGCAGCACGTGTTGCCATATATTTGATTCCAATTTACCGCGGCCTCCAGGACTGTGTGCAAGTATAGTATGGTTTACGCCACCAAAACTGGATTTAAAATATGTGAATAACAATGCATTGTTTTTTTCGTTTGTTTCTATTAATTTTCTGAGGTAATCATTACAGGTCGAACCAACTTCATGATTTTAATAATGTTGTGAAGGACAAAGCTGTTCTCCCCAAAGCGCAGTTGGTCATTTCACGTCGTTGTTTTGCAGAGGACAGCTGAGGAATGTCCCAAGAGGTTTATAGCACGTGAAAAGCTATTGTGCTAGTAACTAAACCTTTTATTAATCAACAAGATATCTCTGACAACATGTCCTGACAATTTTTTTTGAAAATGTTGGGACATTTCAAAACTTGTCCGCAAGTGCGACCCGGGCCTAAGCGACCATGTAAAACTAGAAATTTAGAAGACGGTATACACTCTTTTTTTCTATAAGAACCTTTTTTATAAGAACGTTGAGGCTGAGATTGACCAAATTTTAAGAACATGCTAAGAACATAGCCAGGTTGAGACTTAGCTAAGAACACTTTTATTCACTTGTTTCTTGCATCGAGCTCTCAATACAATATTTCAGTATCCTTTCAAAAAATTAACAAAATGTAACATTTCAAATATCTCAGTGAATACAGCTCAAAATACTTGAATGCACATTTTTTATAGTAAACAACATGAGTTTCTATCACATAAAATGTTAATACCATTTTCATGGTCACGTTCGAATCTTTTTTGTGAAATTCTATACCATGTAACTTAATAACATGTTAAGAAACGTTTTCAGGCTGAAATGGCCAAAAAAATAAGAACATTCGGTCTTGGTTCAGCCTCAGCTCCAAAATTAGACGTTGTGTACCATAAGAGAAGCGATGTAAGAAGAAAGTAAACCACCGGATAAAAGCGAACACTGAACTGAACTGCGAGCCGAGGTGAGCGGTCGTAGCACCAGAAACTCACAATTGTTGAACATTCCACTTTTTAAAACCGCTAGCGGCCAAAGAACTTTCTATTACAGAATAGTTAATTTATGGAATTCTTTAGATCATTCTCTTAAATTGTGCAATTCAGTGACTGTTTTAAAAAAAATCGCCTGAGGACCAAACTACTTAAAGAATTGTAATTTTTATATTTTATATACCTTATTTTAGTCATTCTTATTTTTAATTGTAAATAGAAATATTTTTTAAGATAATTGTATATTGTCTTTGAAAAGCCTCCTTGGGGAAAGTCAATAAAGTATGTATGTAACTGAGCTGAGAAGAGAAAGAATTGTGATGTAAAGCAAAGGCACAGAAACAAGCACTTTATATTTAATAAATGTTGTAATCATCAAGATCTGGGCTGTCTTTGAGCGACGGAGTACCTCCCAGGGTTCAAAATAGCAGCCGGCTGCCGGCGGCAGCCGGCAGTTTACCGCACTTGCCGGCGACTTTTCACCGAAGAAATAGAAAATATCATGCTTTGATCGGCCAACTGAAATCAAAGTCGCTGTATGTTATAGTAAACATTTCATATCAGACAATAAAGCAGCCAAGAAACGTTTTAAAAGCTTTTTGGAAACGTTTTAAAATGAGTAGAAAGAGCAGAAAAAGGTTTGGAAATTTAGAGCGTGCTGCAAAAGTTGAAATGGAGAATTCTTGTTCACCGTGAACGACTAACTCTTTTACGCGTTTGTTCAAGTGTGAAACATGCAAGTTTGTCTAGACAAACCGTTGCGTTACCGACTTTATATTTCTGCACGTGTATTAATCAAGATTTATTTTGCACAAAAACTTGTTTAGTGCCGGTTGTTAAGCCTTTTCACTCGTTCAAATTAAAGTCAGTTTTGTATTCATATGTTTGTGAGTGAAGAAGCGCGACGGTTTGTCTAGACAAAGTTGCATATTTTACGCTTGAACAAACACCTAAAAAATAGAGCCGTCCACGATGCTTTGTTTGGAAGGGAATTGTCGCAACGAAACACGTTAATATGAAGATTCTGACGCTGACATTATTTTAGCAGTTCAAAGCATGCGATATGTGCGAAATCTTTTTAAAATCAGTTAATAATTTCAAGGTTTCTCAAGGAAGAAAGTGAAATTTCAATTCAGGAAGATTTTGGTCACGTGCTAGGCAACGTGTTCTTGGAAGATTTCCGTTAATTAGTGTAGCAGTACACACACGCAAATCGCGGAAAGTGTCATAGAATGTGCCATTTCTGTCACACATGAATCAGCGATGTCGGCGAAGGCATCTACATTCGAAAGCTGGAAAAAGACAAACAAATATCTCACAATTGATTCTTCAAATACGATCCTAACATGCGGGATTTGCAAGAAGTGGGCGGCGAAATTATCGGGAACAAATGCGTTCATTACGGGTTCCAAGAATTTGAAATCATCAGCCGTTGTTGAACATGTACGAAGCAAACTTCATGCCCATGCCTTACGGCTGGAAGAGGAAGAACAAGCAAGAGCTGAGAACAGAAAGGTGAGAGCAACCGTACCACCACCATCTGAGAATTCCCCAATTTCCACAGCTGTTAGGAACATGGGTCGCATTGGAAAAAAAGAAAAAAGCAGTATTCAGAGACTCTTTGATATTGCTTACTTAATTGCTTTCAAAGGCCGCCCGTACTCTGACTTTACAGACATCATAGAACTTGAAAAGTTACATGGAGTCAAGTTTTTTAGCAATTCTGTATACGAAAACGACATGGGCTGCAAAATATTCATCCACTTTGCAGCAAAAGCGCTCTTCGAAAAAGAAGTTAAAGATAAAATTAAAAGAGCAAATTTTATCACAGTGTTATCTGACGGAGCAACGGATGCAGCCCTCATCGAAAAGGAAGTTTGTGTACATATTATTTGTTGATCCAGACGAGTTTAAGACTTCCCTGCAATTTCTCAGCTTAAAGTCAGTTGCATCCCAAGACGCACTGGGCATTACAAGTGCTATCGAAGATGCTTTTCAGACTGTGATATTTCGGAGAAGTTGCAGCGTATTGTGTTTTTCGAGTCTGATGGCACTGCAGTCAATTCTGGATTAAGAGCTGGTGTCATTTCCTTCCTACAGCAAAGATATGGGAGGCACATTAAATTCTTCTGGTGCTTATCTCATCGAATTGAACTAGCTCTGAAAGATGCTCTGAAGAACGATATGCAAGAAGTAGACACAGCAATGCGCGATTTGTATTACTTATATCAGAACTCAGGAAAACGTTTGAGAGAACTACGTAGCTTGCACGAAATCCTGAAAGATGTATATACCTTTGAGAATGGAGAAGTGAAGCCTTCCAAATCAACTGGAACCCGCTGGATTGACCATAAAGCTACGAGCAATGAAAGCCTTTATCGACAAGAGAGGATTGTACTTGAGTCATATTCAGAATGTTATTGCTGATACAAGCAAGAGGAACGATAAAGCAACACTTGAAGGAAAGAGGAGGCGCATTGCACAGGGATCAGTGCTGCTGAAGTGTGCAATGTATGTTGACATTCTTGAGCCTGCCCGACAACTTTCCTTGCTCACCCAGACGACAAACCAGATTAACATTATCCAACAGGTTGAAAAGGTTGACAGCACACTCGCGCAATACCAAATCATGCAACGCAGAGTACAAGAAACTGATGCTGTTGCAACGTCTGCACTGCCAACCGTTAAACATGTTCTTTCTGTCATCGAGAAAGAAGGACCTTCTGATGTAGGACAACAGAGTCAATACCAGGGTGTTCCTATGAACAATGTTGAGCAGAGCAAGGCGGCGATCAATGGTATGATACGCCGTAACGTCAAAGCCATCTATGATTCTCTTGCAAGCCGCTATGGTAGCCTCACTGACGGTACTGAAGCTGAATCCTCTAAAGAAACAAAGGAAGCGGATGAAGTTGCTCATGCTGTTGCAAAAGTGTTAAACACGCGTGTGTGGATGAAAGATGCCACTGAAGAAAGTCTTGCCATACAGCTGACTGCTATCAGTAAAGTGTTTAACACGTTTAAAGATGTTCAGTCACTTAGCCTGACAAATGAGGAGCAATTGAGAGACCAATATGTTATGTTAGTCCTGTGGGCAACAACATACTTTGAAGTTGAAGTGATCAACCCCATGGACCTGTGGCCAAGATTGAGGAAGGTGAAGCAAGATGAGGCAAAGGAACTGTGGAGTCTCATTGAGCTGTGTCTCTGTTGCCCATATGGCAATGCTGTGTGTGAGTCCTTCATCTCATACCTGCGAGTGGTCAAAACTGACTGGCGCAACAGGTTAAATGAGTCTAACTTGTCAGATTTGTTGCGCATTAAAGTGACAGGCCCCACTCTCAAAGCTTTTCATGACAGTTTTCAGTGATCTAGCCATAGAACTTTGGAGTGATGCAAAGAGAAGGAGACCAAATCAAGGGAAGAGGAAGCAGTATCTACCAAGAAATGGAGGGCAGAAGAGAACAAGAGCAATGGAGAGGGCCGAATTTTTGGAAGAGTGGCTGGCTGATATTGGTGGTGACACAGAGAGCGGTTCTGACATTGATGTGAGAGATGAAGATGAAGAGCTGGAGGAGGTGGATACCACTTTGGACGTTGATGAACTTGCCTCATTGTCAGAAGAGCAAACCACAGAGAGAGAGAGAGCCATTCTGAAGCAGAAGAATGGAGTGATGATCCTCTTGATTGCGGAATGAGAAGCGATTCTCCTTCAGACACTGATATAGAATAATTACTAATTTGCACCAGAACTTGTAAACTGTTTTTTACTTCTATCAGATTTGTCTTATGATATTAATTATCAGAATCAATGTCTACAGCAAGGAGAGATTCAGACATCACAGTCTTCATTCTCGAAAGAAAAACTTACATGTAGATAAGATTTAGAACTAATTTATGTATTTCTGGCAATCAGTTTTCATCTAAGTACGTGATCCAAACATCGCTACCTTTCAAATTCGTGATACCGATAATTATATTGATTTCCCAAATATCAGTTTTATGAACATGTTGTCATGAATTGCGTTGATATTGTTTCCTGTGCATTCAATGTTTACTTCCTTTAACTACAGTGTAATAAATCATGTTGTTGACTATTGAGAGTACGTGCTCATTCATTATTGACAGCCGGGAAAAAATGAGCCTTGACAAAAAAAGCCTACAAATTCAAGCTAAAAGCTGTGATTTTATTTTGAAACCCTGCCTCCACTGAGCGGGTGCGAACAGAACCCCCACAACACTGGTAACGTGAATTAACCCTCTTAACATGCACTAGGAACCCAGGTACTACCACTACAAACTCCTGCTAACTTACAAACTGTTACATCCACACATTTAAAAGATAGGACCTCTTTGTAAAGCATAATAAACAGTACCACATGAAAGTACTGCTCAATAGCTTTCGTTTGAATGGTCACTCACACACTATAGGGTTTCATCCACAGACTTTAATTATAAAGTTAGAACCACCTTGTACAGCATAATAAACAGTACCACATGAAAGTACTGCTCAATAGCTTTCATTTGAATGGTCACACACTAGGGTTTCATCTACAGACTTAAAAGTTAGATCCACCTTGTACAGCATAATATTAATAAACAGTACCACATGAAAGTATCACACTAGGGTTTCATCCACAGACTTCCTGATAAAGTTAGAGATAAAACGTAATAATCTTACTTATTTACTTACAAATACACTACTGTTAGCTACCCTTATTATAATTTGTTTTTCTTCACCTCCCGCCTCGAATAGCCCTGCTAATTTGCGGGAGGTGAAAATCTATGTATTTTAACCCAAGACTTTATAAAGCTTGTTGTTGTTGTTGTGGAAAAAAAAAGAACAGCACCACATGAAAATACTGCTCAATAGCTTTTAGCTTTGAATGGTTTATACAGTGACTCTAATTAAGATGAAAATTCTGAGATTATAGTATACTGCAGATAACCGCATTGAAAAATAGGAAATGAAAACCTTTACTCGCTCTACGCGAAACGCGATGGCTGTGGCTATGAGATAACTTTTAATTAGCGCTCAGAAGAAATATAATTCCTTTTTGGTAGCAAATCACTGTTCGAGTAGAGAGACTACACTGTATGAGAACTGTGGAAGAGTTGATCATCGTAGCGTCTCGACTTAAAGGAGCTATGTCACGATATTTTCAGTCATTTTTGCGAAGTGCAAAATCCCCTTCAAATTGAAGAAAGTCTCAAAATAATAGTTTACCAAGGTAGAAAAACACAGAGTTAATAATAGACCAAACAGGAACAAGGATGGTTGAGGATGGAGAAGATTAAGACGGATTACGAACGGCGAACTTGAAAAATTTGGCCAATTTTTTCAAGATGCACCATCCGTGACATAGCTCCTTTAAAAGAGCCAAATGAATGCTCTTCAGTTAGAAAAAATTGTGTACAAACATGTGACTCAATCTCAAGAGAGTGGAAAATGATCCTAAAAACCATCTGTCGTGGCCTTCAATCAGTACTAGTGTCAGGAAACTGGCTGAAAACAAGACAACAGTAAAAGCGAACCTTTTTCTGCACGAAAAATACAGCATATATTTTATAGCATTCTTCGCGGTAAAAATTGCGGTCGCATGTTGTAACTGTGTTAGTGAATTGGTTTTCTTGTGACTTTCTAAACACTAACTGAATTATTGTGTTATTCACTATGTTACTTACAATAATGTCTTCGTTATTTTCAATCTTTGACCGTCACTTCTTTCTGAATGCCACATCTCTTGGACATTCTCAGCCCGAGAAAAAGAAGGGATATTCGGCTGTTGTCATCGTCGTGTTAAGGTAATAGTGCTCTTAACATGTCTGTTCCTTTGGTATATTGTAAACGAACGAGAATGATTTTACTTCAAACTAGAGCTTTGATTCCGCATTCAATAAATTGAGAACGCCTTTATAGGAAGTTTGCAGCTGTCAAAAGTAATTAACTTTTTTGCCCTGTTCGACATTAAGGCAAATTAACGCAATGTTTGTGACAATTTGCCATTGAAAGCAAAGAAAATATTGTGAGATGTTCAAAGTTAAATGTCGGATGTGCAAACTTTATCTGATACTGTGAAAATTCATAATGTGTTTTTTGCCAATCAATTTTGTCTTTTTATCAAAATAATTAGTCGCGATTCGCGTTAACCAGGTGAAAACACGGCGGTTAGTTAGGATGAAAGAAAATGCGGTTTTCAGTCAAATCAGTTTTCACGCCTTAAAGGAGCTATGTCACGATATTTTAAGTCATTTGTGCGAAAGTGCAAAATCGCCTTCAAACTGAAGAAAGCCTCAAAATAATAGTTTACTAAGGTGGAAAAACACCAAAGAAGGGGTTAACAAACCAAATGTTGTATATATTATCATTTTAAATTTTTATCTTTTTATCCATGTAAAGCGCATTCGCTATATAAATTTTAATTATTATTATAAACAGGAACAAGGATGGTTGAAGATGGAGAAGATTAAGACGGATTGCGAACGGCGAACTTGAAAAAAATGGCAATTTTTTTCAAGATGCGCCATCCGTGACGTAGCTCCTTTAAATATGTGTCCTTTTAGCTCGATAATTGTTATAACTTCAGAAATTAATGTTGTCGTACATAATACATAAATGAAAACGTAATAACTTTCAGCTGAACATTTAGCGTCATTTTGTATTAAATCACCCCAGAAATGAACAGTTACTGAGAAGTACTTACAAAATGAAATACTAGCTGTAATGAAGTACGCACGAAAAAGTTAATTGAATAAACAAGGACTTAGAGTATATGTATTTGTGAGCGACCATATTTAAAAACTTTACCGTAGTAGTTTATTCTCTATATGTATAGAGTTAACAAAGGATTACATTTCAACAGTCTTGTAGGGAGTTTAAGCAAACAACGACGGCGACGGAAACGAGAACTTCGCTAAACAAAGGTTTAGGGTCTAATGAGCAGTACAATAGCTCTGCACGTGCGTTATAATTCTTGGTACATTTCTTAGCCGTCCTCTGCAAAACAGCAACGTGAAATCGCCAAATTTTGAGTTTTTGGAAAACGTGAGCCGCAGCGGCGAAGGTTTCAAGTTTCTCTTTGGATTTGAACGCTGCCTTTACATGTTCAGCTGAGGATAGTTCTGGCACCGATAGACAAACTGAATGGAACTAGAGATTCGCGAGATTCTGAAGTAAAATATAAATTAGTTTTTTTAATCGACGTTGTCCTTTACTGGTCCTCGTTGTTGCAGTCGTGGTCGCTTAAACTCTCTGTACCGGACTAGAACCTGCGAACTAGACCACAAGTAGGCTCGATTTCCGCCGCTCTCTCGAGTCCGGTCTTCGTTCCTCCCTTCGGGGGATGAGCGTGGGCTCATTTTCCCGAACAGCGACTGGTAATCGAGCCTAGACAACAACCAGTTCCTTTTTCCCTTAGCCCGTCGTGCGAGAAGCGAAATAAAGTGAGAAGAAAAAATAGCCGCGCTTTATTTTGCTTCTCGCTCGATGGACTTAGGAAAAAGGGACTGGTCATAGTCAACATGCAAACAGCTGCCATTGAAAGGCTTCGCCTACATTGTATATGTGAATACGGTGTAATCGGATTGTCGTGGTAAATGTTCTCATTTCCTTCAGCCTTTGTGTGCATTGTATGGCTCTGGCGCATGTTTAGATGACTTTCCTTCGTATCGGAAAAAAACCGGAAAGAATCTTCCAAATTAATACGATTCAGGAATAATACTTCTGATGATAATCGCCTTACATTCAATAATGAAAATAAAGCTACAAATTCATGAAAATAATAGCTTCTTTCACTTTTCACGGAAATAGAGAAACTGAAATTATCAATGTCTTTTAATTGCCCGAGGTAATTCAGTGCCCGAGGCCGTACAGTCGGGGAACAAATGCCGGTTTTGGCAAATCTTCGTTGAAGCATTCGAGTTTCCGAATCATTTTATCCAATCAGAAACTAGCGCGAGCACTCACGAATACTCCGAAAGCAATCGTGCCAGCAAATACGTCATGTTGCTTAGCAACTTCGCTGAAGAAAACCGCGGGCTCAGTCCCATGCACTCACAAAACCGAGGGCACAAGTTTTTCTCAATACGGACCTGCATAGTTTTGCAAACGTTAGATACCTCGAAATATTTACGGGTCAAATGTGAGATATATTTACAGTGTATATAGATGAACAGTGGTAAGCATGCAGTCTTGTTTTCAGCGGTTTCCTATACATTCATGTAAGACCATGTCAAAGTTTCGGTGTTTTGGAATGATTTAACATCGTCAGTGTCATTACTCGTTAGGGTCGGTACAGCACACGAGGAGACGTTTCTCCGGGACGTGGTTTGAATTGAGGGGGCTAGTCCCGGGGGACTTGTCCCCTCAAACCCCCCCCCCCCCCCCCCCCCCCCCCCCCCCACATCAAAGAAAAAGTCGGACTGTCTCGTGTTACGCTCAGGATACTTGTCCCCGGTAAACAGCCTTGCTACAAGCCGTGCAACCAGTCCCCTCGTGTGAACAGCTACAGGGGATTTGTTGCTGGGACTTAGGCCTGGGTACAAGTCCCCTCGTGCACATGTGTTGCAACTTTTAAACGGCGAGAACAAACGCGAACTAAGATGGTCTAATAGAGAAGAATTTAAAGAATTTCATTTCATTTATCACTTCAACCAAGGGTCTATGTAGGATTAGTATAATCTTTACCGACTAATTAAAGTAGAAATTCGTACATAAACAGCAATACAATTTGAAACACTGTTGACAATGTCCTTATCATGTAAAAGGATATTATGATATCTCTGAATTTTAATGAATTGATACATATTGCTCAGAGGCACCGGGTGTGACATATACAGCGTTTCGGTGACAAGTTCGCTTTAAGGCTGGTTTTCACATAAGCATAAACACAAGCAACATACGCAGACGCAGTAACGTGTTGATCATTAGCAGCATTTGTTTTAACAAAAGGCACTTATGATTAACACGTTACTGCGTCTGCGTATGTTTATGCTTGTGCTTATGTCGCTAGTGAAAACCAGCCTTTAACCAGCGATATCAAAGATTAAACTTATACGTGAATATAAAAGGTCGCGGTTCCTACTCGATCTAATTCTAAGATATGATAAACTCTTCGATATTGTCTAAACGGCGGTGCCATTTGATCACTTACCTGAATAACAAGTTAATAAAGGACGAATTTTTCGTTTCTTTTTTTAATTATTGCTTTTCGTGACGAAGTAATCACAATTGACATGAATCGGCGAATTAAACAAACTCTCGATTGCTCCATATTTCCAAGAAACAGGAAGCGCTAAGATTTCACTTGACCTCTACTATAAAGCACTTTGTTTCAGACGTATATTAAAGTGAAGTGCATTGCGCTCTCACCTTAAAAAAACTTAACCCAGTATTTATTTTTTTTTATCGCACAAAAACAAACATTTTTCTCAAGTTTCGGAAATCGCCATTGATACTCACTCACCTCGAGAAATTATCATCGACGAGAGAAGAAAAACAACATTTGTCTTCATCAAAATATAATTAAGAATTGGAGCAAAAAGAACATAAAAAATAGATACCTTGTGGTTCGAGATATCGGAGACCGGCGGGGCGTCAACATAATCATTCGAACTCTGCAATCAACCTCCAAGTCGGTCTTCAAGGACGTGATTGTGAAATGTTCCTTTCTCCAAGACACTAAAAACGAGTTTCTGTACTGTTCAAATCAAATTTTCACACAAGGATGATGTTAACCTGTGTAGCAGGCACTGGAGAATATAGAGGGCGAGTTGGAAAGGAGCGTACGATGGAAGACACGCGTGAGACGAGAAAAAATCTTGCAGATAAACGTAATAAACGTACTATTGTTCGTTGAGCAAAACTAGTCGTTCAAAACTGAAAACGTGACATGTTAACTCTTTATTAATAGCATCTGGAGGCTGTGTTTGTGCAAGGAGAACAAAGGTGTTTATATTACTTCTCTTCCGGCGAGCGTATAAAAATTAATTGCCTATAGAGTGGAGGAAATTGAAAATACTAAAGATATATATATCACTAAGATAAAAATGAAAACAGCTTATTATAATTAAATCGATGACACCTTTGTTTTATATTAGAGACATGTTTTCAAAGATAGAGAATTTCAAGCAGTGATTGTAAAGGCTACCGAAACAAAATACGAGAGTTTTATTATTAAAAAATATCTTATTTACATAGCCTTTTGCTGCAATCTAAAGAACTAATATTTTGCTTGAATTGGTCGGGAAATTGTTCGGGAAACGTTTGAACGATAAATTAACGAGGTTTTGAAAGATAAGATTAAGAGTCTAATCACCATATAAGCTGTCACGAAAATCACGCTAACCACACGAACACAGGCGTATCCAGGGCATGCGTATTATGCAGTAACTCCCTTCCCCACAGGGGTGCTGGTAAGTATCCCTTCATGGGTGGAGAAGGGAGATATGAGCGCTATTTTTGGAGGGGTCGTTACTTTTGAGAATTACTAGAAGGTTGTCGAACTGTCGTTACTTTCGAGAATCGCTACTTTCGGATTCTACTTTAAGGTGATTCCACAGAAATAAAAGTTAACATGGAACTTTTCTGAAACTTTCCCTAATTGATCATTGCGATGTAATGTTTCAAAATACGGAATAAAAAAGAATAGGTCACCGTTAACGCGAAAGAGATAAGACCGGTTAAAAATATCTCATAATTCCTTACAATATCAACTTTGAAAGACGTGTCTGATCTGGATAAGTTTACATTTTCAGTGATTATTTAATTTTACGCAATGGCAATTTTTTCTATACTCATTGTATCGAAGGATGATCGCTAGACTCAAATATGCGAAAACAAAGATAGGTTAACATGCTCATCTAGGAGAAAACGATTATTTACCTCCCTGGCGAGCATAGCTACAAAGGAAAAGCCGCCATGTTTTTAATTACGCGCGAAATTATGCGCAGTAAGGATGCGCAGTGCAATACTAAGGAATCACCTCATTTTAAAATAAATGTAGTCCTGTTTTGTCTGATACTAATCAAATTTTCTCAGCATGTGCGCTTGAAAACTATTTTTTCTAAATTAAGCCAAGTTCAAACTTCAAAAAAAATCCTTGTGACTCGCCGAATTGTCTGACATTTCATTCAAGGTACGACTAAATGCGAACCGAAAATGCACTTTTTGTTGTCTTATTAAACAAATAACGCCATTGCGCAAAGTCTCGCTTAGCTTTGAAGTCGCAATTTCATGTTAATAGCTAATCAACGGGCGAGTTTTCTCTGGGCTTTACGATTCTAAAGTACTAAACAACAAGACCAACTTGTGTCGACTTGGATCTTAATAGATCGTTGTGAACGTTTTTATGTGACATCATCAAAATTCTAAATTTGAAACTACTGATAGCTATTCCGTTTTCCATATTCTAGACATTAGTTTCGCTAATTGCTGGGAAAATTGTAATTTGTGTCGGCAGATTGCTTCGTTTTGGAGATAAAGCGTTTTGAAATTTAAGCCTGGCTCAACGTGTTCTCAAAAATAATTTCACACTTTTAAAACTTTTCAGATGTGTTAATAAGTTGAATATTACAACTAAAGTAATGCAAAGTGAAAACTCGGGACATTGGTAGACTTGGTATAACAAAAACGGTTTACATTTTCTTCTCGCAGACCTTTTGGCCGCTATATTGTGTACCAAAATAACACACCCATATAACGGACACATAGTAAGTTCTGTAATTTTCAAAATATCGTTTTCCCAATAACCTGGATACAAAGAACACTGCAAAGTTAAAATGTGGTCATTTTATTTCTTTCCACCTACTCTATAATCTCTGTAGCCTGAGATCAGGCTCCTAAAGCGCTCTCTAGGGCTTTTTCTCTAGGAGCCTGCTTGTTATTTTGGTAAAAACGATCTATTGTTTTCTTTTTATTGTTTTAATTTGTTATAAAGGACTTTGGAAAATTTCCCGCGCATTTACTTTCAAGGCGTACGCGTTGCATGGCGCGCGCGCGAGGACCCAAATCTGGCGCCCTATATTTACCTCCTGACTTTCCGCTTGCATACTCCGGTCCCGTGGGTGAATCTACAAGTACCTAAACAAACCGCGCCTTATGGACTAACGTGACGTCATCCACATGCTGAGTCATCATAAGGAAATACGACAACTATTATTTACTAGCAGTGATCACCAGATTAGGAAAGTGCGTTGACTCTCTGAATGACAATAAAATGGCAAGTATGCTAACTGTAGGTAAAAGCAGCAATCGGGTCAAACTGGCCCACACTGCCGGAGCTTATGCCGGTTTCCGTCGCATGAAGCCGACTAGAAGTATTGCTACACCCCTGGATGGGATGCTAGTCCATCGCAGGTTACCCCCAGCATTTTGTCGCCGGTACCCATTTATGGGCCTTTATCACAGCCCGCCATGTTGGTAAAAACAATAGCTTTTTATTCCCCAAGGTCCCCCAAGCCTCGCATTCAGACGTTTCACAACGAGTTTACGCGTGGTTTCAGATGCGAAAACAAAGGTTTTAAATCCTCTGGGATTTAAGATGGCCGCCGCGTGATTAAGGTCCATACTCCTGGGTGGAGAGAGGCACTGTGAGAGTAAAGTGTCCAAGAACACAACACGATGACCCAGGCCAGGGCTTGAACCCGGACCGCTCGATCCGGAGTCCAACGCGCTAACCATTAGGCCACCGCGTCTCTATTTAACAAATAAAGAAGCCAAAACCATGTATTATACTGTCATAAAACACTCCGGGAATTTGAGAACACTCGAGAAATTTAGAAAAACACTCGCCTGCGGCTCGTGTTTTCTAAATTTCTCGAGTGTTCTCAAATTCCCGGAGTGTTTTATGACAGTATAATACATGGTTTTGGCTTCTTTATGTGCTTTAAAATATAGATTTAACGCGCGCGAAACGATAAAAACACGGCTTTTCTATGATTTATACTCTGATAAAACATGGTTTTTTAACCAATCAGAGCGCGCGCATTTTCCAGTCTATGTTTTAAATAACACTTCAATTATACTTTCAAAATAGTTTCATGGTCTTTCATATATTTGACGTTGTACATGTACTACACTGTACATATACAAGCACTACTACACATTCAGTTTTTACTGGATTGTTTAGCACAATGACTAAGCCTAGAAACGACAAAGTACCTAAACAAACCGCTTTATGGACAAACATGACGTCACCATATGCAAAGTCATCATATAAGATAAGGACACACGGCAATTATTTTTAAAAAGTTCTATTAACAGCTTGAAAACATAGACAAGTCTTACGTCATTGACTTGTAATGGACTCTGTTTATTGTCAGTCACAAAGAAAGCCGATTGTTTGTAAAAATAAACAATTTAATTATAAAGTCAACCTTATAAGAGTACCTGGTCTAATCTTATCTCAAAATCGAGGCACATTCCCAAACATTAGGCACAACTGATGAAATGTTATTTGCATAGAAGAATCTAGAACGAATATCTAATAAACAGGTATACTAGCATTAAAATGATTTACATATTTTAAATATCTCCTTAACGAGGGGCAGAGAACCGACACAATACACTTCGCCTGAGGGAAAATTCTGATCGAAAAATAGTTTTTTTTATGATTAGAGAACTCAAATAAGTAAGTAACATATTTTTACATGTATAACTAAAGTTGAAAAATCCCATTGGAAATTCATAATCACTTGAGGTCAACTTTAGATAACGTATTTCCTTATGTTTCAAACCGCAAATAATTTCATTCTTTTCTTCCACAATGAACTTTTAACCTATAAAACAATGGAATAAACAAACAATTTCAGATAATGTGGAAAAAGCCCTTAATTATTTTCTTTGCGAAGGAAACTATAGATATATTAAGCAGTCAAAACTCGTATAAAAAGTGGTTGAATCTATGTCATTTTAAAACTATTTTTAAGGTAGATCTGTATATATTAAATTTATCATTCATTAAAAAATCTATCATATTTTGGTTTCACTTTCCAAATGACACGAGACCGAATGTTTAGAATTATCACAGTACACGCCACAAATCAACATGCAGAGAAGTTACAAATAAATAACTGCTGTTTTCTTTTTGTTAATTTTCTTCTGTGATTTTGTTGGGGCTTTGATTTTCGTATTCTCACCAACAAGGTTTACTTCCGAAGAAAGATTGTGCTTTGAAATGGATTGATAACAGTCTGCATCTCGACCTTGTATAATGGTTTGTCGTGATCGCTCGCTCCTCGTCCCGAAGCGCAGATCACACGGGAAGATTTTACCCGCAATCTTCGCTAGACTTCGACGCATCTCCGTGTTCCTGTAAGCGTATATGTAAGGGTTGATAGCGCTGCCGCTGTATTGTAAGAATTTCAGAAACTTCACCAGATGTAAAACGCCAGGCGGGGATGGTAAACACGCTAAGCAAAATGTCGCGATGACGGTGACGATGAAGAAAGGTAACCAGGCTGCCAAGAACAGCACCGTGATAACTGCGACCGTAATGGCCACGTTTAATTCGTTAATAGCGCCTCCTGGAGTTAGCCCGCAATGCCTCGAAGAGCTGGTACAACGTCGTCGAGTCTGAAAGCGGGTTATCTTGAAAATGTAGAAATAGCAGGTCACAATTATCAGCAGCGGGCAGCAGAAACAGCTCACAAATAAAACTATGGTGTAGTTTTTCCGCCAACTTTCCGTTCTGGCCTGTAAGGGCTGCAATGCGGCCATAACTGTAGCGCAAAGCCACGCCAAAAACAACATGATGCAGTAGACAGATTGAGGCATTTTACGATGAAGCAACGGCCATTGCGTCGAGATAAAACGCTCAATAGCAATAGCAGTGAGCTGTAAAATGGAAGCGCAGCCGGCAAAAATGTCAAAGCTGATGTACACGGCGTACGCCGGGAAACAGTAGCCGGCCATGATATTTTCGTGTGACACGACAAACGTCCAGAAAGGAACCGAAAACGCGCCAACCAACAAATCACTGGCGGCTAGCCCAACGATGAAAATATTCGTGGCAGTTCTCAGCCTGGTGTTTGTAGCAAAAGCTGCAATTACAGAGCCATTCCCAAACACTGTAAGTGGTATTAATATTGCGTAGCAGGATGCGACTGCAACGGAGACTGATGAAGTCGTGAAAAGGGCTGGATTCTTGCAAGGATCGCGGTATAAAGGCAGTGGGCTTGACGGCGGAGCCAGAGAGAACTCGTCCGAAGAGTTAATGCTTGAGTTGTTCCGTAGGCTTTCTGGAAGAGCGGCCATTGCGCCGGTCGACACAAACTGTTTAGAATAGAAACGGGGCGATGAAATATGCGTTTACGACCGCGGTCTTCAAACTGACCTATCTGTAAAATCATTCACCATCTTGCACCAACGACCAGTGATTAACAATGTCAAACATGCTCGCGCTCATAAAGTTTGACGTGCCAGAATGATAAAAAAGACGTGCTCATTATTTGTTCTTCGCTTTTTAAAGCCGCCTTGCTTCAAACAGCAACAGTTCTTTACGCTTGATAGCTCGTGTTTGATGATCGACAACAGATTCTCGAAATTCTTGTGTCGGGCATAAGTAGAAGTCAATTAAGACTTCACGGTCTACAAAGGAAGGTTATCAAAGCACTCGGGGGATAATTTAATGAGACAACTGCTCATAAAATGATCAATCACCAGCCACACAGACTAAAGACAACTAAGCAGATTTCACGTCTGAGATCTCACCCTGGGGCTTCCCTCGTTCTATATCCGTCGATTCTATATAAAGTATTAAAGTAAATTTGATATTTTTCCAGTCCTTCCTAAGCAGATGTATGCAGAGGGGAGAGGAATGGGAGGAGGTAGAAACGGCTGAAAAAAACTATTGAGAAGGGAGAAACAGCCGAAAAATACTGACTGGGGACTGAGAAGAGAGAAACGGCCAAAAAAGCTAGGGAGAAGAGAGAAACGGCTACTGAAAAAAGTAAGAAGGAGTTAGAAAAATAAATAGCTAGGAAATGGCCCAAAAATCAGAGGACGACATTGAAAGGGAGAAGCGTGGGAAATGCTAAGAAGATGGCGTTCCTGTCTCTTTTATGACTTTTTTTATCTGTTATGCAAATCGTCAAGATGTCCTGGGTTTTTTCAAACTGTACGCAAGCAAAAATCAGTCAAACCAAGGCACTTCAGTGGCAATTTAAATTAAAGTGCCTGATGACGGAGTCTAGAGAAAAATTCTACTGAACTAGTATATTAAGCGGACACCGTGTTAAGAGGACACCGTATTTAAAAGCGGGCGGCAGCAAAAGTCCCAAAATTTATCAGTTCCCTTATTAATTTACTGTAAGCAGACACTAGAGCATTCCTCGAGTGTGTCCGCTTAATACAGGTTTGACTGTAGTGAATTTGTCGCGTTTGGAGTTGCACTCGGTGGGAAATTCTCGTGTTTTAAAAACAGCTGTTTTTTTCGTGCCGGTAATGTGCAAGAAAGTAGCGACCTTCCAAAAAAGATTGCTTATAAATCCGAAAGTAACGAGGGTCGTTAGTTTTGGAACGCAGTTACGGTATGTGTGAATATGATATGGTTTTCAGAGCGCTTTTGAAACAATTTGGTAGCAATAAAAATATCCCTTGAAGACCCCTTGAACGCAACTGATGACAGATATTTTTGCAAAATATATAAACAATTCGCCTAATGCAGATGGGTACTTTGATAGATTATAAAAAGCTTTTAAAAAGTCATTTTGTTTTTGTAGCATTAGGTTTGGTCCATGATTCTGGGCAGTTTTGAAAATGTCTTACAGTGGGCGCCAGAACTATTTCCCTTATCTTTTTTTGTGCGGCAAGGGCCCGCATACGCGGATATATGTAAGGCGTTCTCGTAACTTTGAGGGTTGTACCATTAAATCCTTTAAAATTGGTCTACTACCGAAGTACGCTTACTGTGGTAAGGCTGGTTTACACGCATGCACGACGCAAGCATTATCACGCAAAACGAAAACACAAGAAAACTGAAAATAAGTCACAACTGGTCAGCGGAAACCTGTTTTCAATATGGTGCCCGCCATATTGGATTCCCATGATGCAATGTTGATCAAATTTTAAGGCGCTGTGACTGCATATAGTCGGGGAAACAAGTACCACTTGATAGCGAAATCCCGCGACTGAGCCCGCGTTTTCGTCCCCGAAGTTGCTTAGAAAAATGACGTATCCTTATTGTGCTTTGCTGGTGTTCCATGTAAGTGCTCGCGCCAGTGTTTGATTGAAATTTTGGTACGCTACGGTGACATATCAGTCTCATTTGGTCCCGGGGGGGGGGGGGGGGGTACTCCCTATAATGGACTATACGGGGAGGCTCCGCCCGAAAGGGGTCCTTTTTTAGGCTCGAGGTATGTGAAAGGGTATAGGATTTCACGAGTTGAAGTATATGACCCCCCCCCCCTCCCGCGGGGGGGGGGGGGGGGGTACTCAAAAAAGTTTTATACGGGGAGGCTCCGCCCAGAGGTCCAACCCCTTACCCTTTCATATACCATTTTTCACAGAAAAGGTACCCCTTTCATATACCTTCCATAGAAAATGGTACCCCTTTCATATACCTTCCATAGAAATTATGAAAATGGTACCCCTTTCACATACCTACAGTAGAAACACTGCATCCCTTTTCTATACCCTTGTAATGAACTTAATGAACAATATATATCACCAGAAATCATCAAGCATTACCAGTAGAGATGTTAACCAAACAATAATATCATTTGTAAAATCGCATCGCAATGATCTAAAATTTTCATGTCAACTTTTATTTATAGGAAATTTAAAAGCTTATTTTAAACACAGGTCACCAAAGCGTATTATGAGAGTTTGTATGGAGCTGAAATTCGATCGAAAATAATTTTCACTTTTCCTTCGAAAAGTTGTAAATAATGTGAAATAAAGTTTAAAAACCTCACCTGTTGTCTTTTCCGGTGTTTGTATCGCTTCTGGAAGCTGCTATGGGCGAATTTCGACCTTTGGTCGAATCTGCCACTGTAGTGTTAGTACATAATTTCATGCGAGTCTGTCCTAAACAGGGTATTGTTCCGGACTATTGTTTTTTGCCGGTCTTTAGCAGCTCATCACTCAACATCACATCATTTTCAAGACAAGATATTAAATGCTATTGTTTTCGGTATCCTACACTTGTTTTAGAACAAGAGAGTGTGTATTTTGTCGTTTGCCCTAAACAGGGTCCTAGAATGGAGGGTGTTGCCCTACACAGGGTGGGTATTTTAGGGGTCAGGGTTTCAAACCCTCAGCGGCACCCCTATACCCAAACATGGGCCAAGTACCCCCCCCCCCCCCCCCCCCCCCGGCTTTAGCTGCGGCCTAGTTATGGTTTTATCCACTTTTAGATTTCTTCCTTGTGATATTGTTTATTATGTTTGTATAATATTTGTAGGTTTGTTTTGGTTTGTTGGGTTTGTTACTTCAGTTCCTGAGTAAGTTACTTCCTAAGTTCTCACGGTCCGAAACCCAAACATGTCTATAGTTTTAGGATATAGCTACATGCACTCCAACTTGTAAAGTAGTAGAAATAGAAATAGCAGAAGAATAAAGAGTCCCGTCCAACCAACAGTAGAATCGAGGGCTGGAAAGGAATGGCGAATTAATGAACATACATTTTATGATGGAATATGACATGATGGAATTCCAACGAAGTCTCTTCGGAAACAATGAAATTTCAACATGGGCTTGAAAAGTTACGTAACATGTCTGAAAGATGTAACAATGGACTGGACTACGGAATGGTACAGAATTGAACTAAAGGCCCGATCAAACGGTCACAACATTCTCACAACATTTGTTGTGACATGTTGTAACCATGCCCGGTCAAACGGCCACAACAACCTCTCAACATTTCAAGAACAAAAGAAATGTTGTCACAACATTGTTGTGAGGGGTGGTCAAACGGTCTCAACATCGGCTCACAATAAATGTTGTGATAATGTTGTGACCGTTTGATCGGGCCTTAACGGAATCGGTCACTGATATCACTGACAGTCTTTAAAATTGTAGCGTTATACCGGGTGTACAAATTGCTCTTTTTAAAAATGACAGAGAAAGTGCACCTCTTGAAGCAGGATCTTAGAAAATGATGAAATACGATCATCAAGTTTTGCTTTCCAGGGAACATCCATTTACTCAATTTCCAAATCACACGAGACTTTTTGAGAGAGTTATTTTCAAGATTTTTAACTCAAGTGCTTTCTGTCGAAATGACTCGAAGATCCATACGAAAATCTCAAAGCTGACAGAAGATACTCAAGTTCCTGGCATTTTGCGGTAAATAATTTTGTATTATTTAAAAAAAAATCATCAGTGTGCATTTCATCAGCTTAAATAAACATGTCGACTAGCTGGAGATCTCAGCAAGCTTCAGAACCTTGACAAATCAGGGGCACCCAACGGATCGTTTCGGTGGAATATCTGTTCGGAAGGCCTATAATCGCCTCAGATATTCGGTTAGGGAAATGTCATCTCAAACTTTCGTAATATGGGAAAATTAATGCCTTTTGTTTTCGGAGAGATAAAAATGTCGTTTTGGGTACAAAAAAATGTTAGCTAGGATTTTCGGAAAGGCAAATTCAGCTCGTAAATTCGGGTAATAAGAGTTCAATCCCTAAAATTTTCTGATGTTTGAAAGTTCAGCTAACGTATCCGAAAAGAAACATTTTTCTTAGCGATTAAAAATAAGCCATTAAACAGCACAAAAAGCACAATTATAACGTAAAAACAACGTTCCGACACCTACAAGAAAATTTTGTCGTTGGGTGCCCCTGACAAATGTCTCCTGCATGGGATTATTCATTACAGATTTTTGTCTGCAATAACCGCTCCACCATTTCTAAACAGGATTCCAAATGCACCACAAATAGCTAATTTTTGCAATTGAATGGCACCACAAAAGCCGCAAACTTGGTCATAATAGATGAAAGTCCACACTGCAGACACTGTCTCCCTTTGTACCACCATGATACAACACTACAAATGGCAGACCACGAAAATTGCTCGTTAAAATCAAATTTGATTCATTGATGAGCCTTTGCTACTTCCACTCAGTCTTCGGATGGAAATGACTTTTCAGCCCCCTTTCAGTACAGTTGTTGAGCGCAGCCCAGTAATCATGAAATCGATATTTATACAGTGTTAACGTTGCATTGCTCGCTGCACGTTTCTCTCCTATTAGCAAAACCCAGATGAAATACTCAAAGCGAGATCTAGAGAACCTCAAGATCATATTGTCACTAACCTTCAGGCTCGCAGTTAACTTCGCTTGGCATAACATTTGGTCAGAATGCTGTACGACAGGACTTCCTAAAAACAACACTGAACTCTTTCTGGTTTAATTCGACGTCTACTGAGGAATGTCATGTCCAAACTGTAGCATTGCAAACAGACGGCAAGCCAGACGACAGGGTCAAACCAATTAAACAACCGATGAATGGCATACGATACCACTTCGTGACGAGCCAATATTTCTAATTTATCATCGGGGATCTGGTAGGGTTATCATTCTTAAAAAAAATAATCAAAGGTGCAAATTTTTTAAATCTGGGGGCAAACGGAATCAGACAATAGCGTTATCGCAGGAAATTGCTATTGTCAACATTTAGTCTGTTAGAGGATTTTACAAGAGAGCACATGGAAATTTCTCTTTTCGCGATTATTGTCCACACTAAAGAAGTTCATAAGTCGTATCGGAACTCATTCAAAATAGAGCAAGATGTTGACAGGCTAAAATTCACAAGCAACACACACCATATCTAATCAAGACGATCAACACCATAATCTTTTTCACTTGCAGTGATAAACCCGAGATGGCTGACCGAACACAAAGGGCATCTTGGAATCTCCTAATGTATGCAGAATTAATCGGCCCTGTATCTGGCCCTGTATAGTTTCACGATTGTTTCTGATCTCATTATTAAGCCCTCCAGGCACGTCACAGCGAAAGGTTTAACCCCACAACAAGACAACAATGAAAACAAACTGACACTATCTCTCACAAGACCGCCCAATTCAAGTTTCAAATTTACAAAATATTTCCATATTTCATTTTTTACAAAATCCGGAAAACCAAACAGCACCACATGGAATTCGAAGTTACTTAGGGTTTGTGGTATCGATCAGTAGCTTTCATTTGAATGGTAAATGTTAGGAGCACCTTGTACAGAGCTTATGATTAGCCCTTATTGAACGCTCCTCTATCAGCAAATAATTAAATGAAATCTATAGCTTTGTGTGAATTTCGACCAATTTCCCTGAGGTACTCGGTAATCAATCCCAAAGGTCGCTCAATGGCACTTTTAACTCATTTTTCTTCACCACTTGTGTATTTTCGCCCAGAACTCCAAAAACAACTGGCAAGGCGTTTCAGTATTCTTAGGGGGTTGAAGAAAGCAAGTTACGAAGAGAAACGAGGAGAAAGATGCCGGGTTTTTTTATGCAAATCTGCAACAGCTGTCAGCAACCTCGTAGACGGTCAGCGTTTGAATTCTATCTGAATTCTATCTGACATGCGCAAGTTTTAAATTCCGGCGCGTGCGAAACATTACTCCACGAGAACTGACTTGAGCCGGTTGAGCCAAGCGTTGCCAGGCAGAAAAACCCCTGCGAGCCAAAGCGAGGTTGGACGCGCGGGGAGCTGGTGTCCGCTCTATCAACGTCATCGGCCGAGATTCTTTTGGTCAGCACCAGGCACTGGGGACGAATTGAACGAGCAGAAAGATTAGGAAATATCTGCCTTGCAGAGAGCATAATAAACAGCTTTCATTTGAATGGTCACACACTAGGGTTTCATCCACAGACTTAAAAGTTAGAACCACCTTGTACAGCATAATAAACAGTACCACATGAAAGTACTTCTCATTAGCTTTCATTTGAATGGTCACACACAAGGGTTTCATCCACAGACTTAAAAGTTAGAACCACCTTGTACAGCATAATAAACAGTGCCACATGAAATTACTGCTGCTCGATAGCTTTCATTTGAATGGTCACACACTAGGGTTTCATCCACAGACTTAAAAGTTAGAACCACCTTATACAGCATAATAAACAGTACCACATTAAAGTACTGCTCAATAGCTTTCTTCAAATGGTTACAAACTAGGGTTTCATCCACAGACTAAAAGTTAGAACCACCTTATACAGCATAATAAACAGTACCACATTAAAGTACTGCTCAATAGCTTTCTTCAAATGGTTACAAACTAGGGTTTCATCCACAGACTTAAAAGTTAGAACCACCTTGTACAGCATAATAAACAGTGCCACATGAAATTACTGCTGCTCAATAGCTTTCATTTGAATGGTCACACACTAGGGTTTCATCCACAGACTTAAAAGTTAGAACCACCTTGTACAGCATAATAATCAGTACCACATGCAAGTACTGCTCAATAGCTTTCTTCAAATGGTTACAAACTAGGGAGACTTCTATAAAAGGTACCAGAATCTCCTGTGTGTTGTCGGTATGGCTGGAATTCATTTTTAGCCCTGAGAGGTACTAATTCTAACGACAAATCGGTTCGTGTCATATTGTTTGGCCATCTTCATTTTTTTACAGACTCGATGTGGTGCCCAGCCTTCTCTCTACCAGTAAATGCTTGGTTACTAAGCTATCTCAAGATCCTGGTGTATTTTGAATTTCACAATGTAGAAAATCAATCAATTTTTACAGTTAACAGTCAAAGGATCAACTGACAAATAAAACGGCTAGGCAATTTTTACTGTCATCATCCAAGTATAGGGTCTCAATGGATGTGTTAATGATGATTAATGTTAAATGTTTAATACTAGTCGTCTCAAACGGAGGATCACGTTTCTCAACTGGTCACGAACCAACTTAGAGCGCTTGCTTTCTGGTGATAACGAAACCTGTTTGTCTTGGGAACGTGATTGGGTTGATATACAGTATTCATATTTTCATTGAGAATTGTGCCAAGGAAGTATAATTCTGAAATGGTGGAATGATATTCCTGAATATATATATATATTCATTTAAGCTGATGAGTAAACCATTTGCTAATTGCAAGTGCAGCCAATTGTGTAAAACGGCTAGGTAATTTTTGCTGTAAATCGTTCAAGCAGGGGTTAATGATGATTAATGATAAAGTATTAAATGTTTAATAATAGTCTAATCAAAAGCTCGCGTGACTCAGCCAGTTAAAAATTTTCAAAACGAAAAATCGAGTCATGAGCAAACCAAAATATCGGGCAAATTAATATACATTTGTTCTACTTTTTGTTCTAAATAGTTTGTTTAGTCTTTGTTTCCTTGCCAAAAGGATCAGTTTTACCGTTTTTTTTTTTTTTTTTGTTAACCGTTAATACGGCTTAGCTTCTCCGGCTTAGCTTCTCCGGCTCTAACGCTGTTTAATACAATATTATATTTTAATACATCAAACACCATCGCAGTATGCACGCAACGCAGCTTCGAAAAGAAAGCATGAAAAAAATTCAGGATTGACTGAATGGGGTTCGAACCCATAACCCCTGCGATTACCGGTGCCGGTGCAGTGCTCTACCAACTGAGCTATCAGCTGAGCTATCAAGCCAACTGGGAGCTGGTCGCTTTGTGTTCAGTTCAAATATATTCATTTCATATACAATATTATCTTCTTAGACTTTTTATCTCCCGTTTCGGGTGCGCTCGCTTCCTAAACCACTCCCTCGCTACCGAGTGGGACTATGGCGATTAACTGATATTCAATGCATCGATCACGTCCAACCGTAGATCTCTGGAAAAGCAACAGATTTATAGGTCAAAACGTTCAGACAAATCAATGAATTAGCGTCTATCACAAATCGCCTAGTGATTAATTATTTCTTTAATATTATTCACTCAGCTCTGTACATACAACACTCTGTGACATGTACCTGAACGGCATTTTAATCGTAAGTAACTGAAACAAGTTCAACGGGTTAATCCTCAAGGACCCGGTTGTTTGAAAGCCGATTACATGTCATGCTAACTGAATCGAGGTTTTAATTTCTCTTGTACAAAAGTGTTTTTCACTGTTAATGTTTTGTAGAGTTCACTCGAAATCAAAACTGAAGGACAAAAAATATTAACAGAAAACCTCACTGAAAAATTATAAAACTGAATTCAATATTCACGCTAATCCTGGATTAGCTTAATCGTTCTTTGAACAACCGGCCCCAGGAGAATAGAAAAGTCAGAAAATAGACTACCGCGGGTCTTTGTTTACAAGCGGCGAAACCAAAGGATCACTCAAATGTGTTCTAACATAAGGAAGCCTTTGTTTGCTGGTCATGGAACGCAAACTGACCGCAGAGAGAGTCACTGGAGAAAACGCAAAAGTTTCCGGACATTTTAATAGCGATATTGTATTGTGAAATACGTATGTGAGAAAGAGCTCGACTATCTAGGCTGGCGACAGCAGGTGGCTTTAAATCAACTCTTTAGATCACTTTCTTTCCTGGATCGGTGGCCAACTTTGAGTCACGTAATGCTATGGTAGCTCTAGCTCAAACATTTGAGTCTGTGGATGAAATCCTAGTGTGTGACCATTCAAATGAAAGCTATTGAACAGTACTCTTCTATGGAGCTGTTCATTTTTCAACTTTACTCAATTAGTGATAATTTGATAAAATAACTCTTTATCTGTCCTGGAATCCAACCTTGAGTCACGTAATGTAGTTTTAACTTTTTAAAAGTCTGTAGATGAAATCCTAAAGTGTGACCATTCAAATGAAAGCTATTGAGCAGTACTCTTCTATGGAGCTGTTCAATTTTCAACTTTACTCAATTAGTGATAATTTGATAAAATAATTCTTTATCGCTTTCTGTCCTGGAGTCCAACCTTGAGTCACGTAATGTAGTTCTAACTTTTAAGTCCGTGGATGAAATCCTAAAGTGTGGCCATTCAAATGAAAGCTATTGAGCAGTCCTCTTCTATGGAACTGTTCATTTTTCAAATTTGATAAAACTTGATAAAATTTGTAACATTCGTGGTTAGGGAATACAATTTGCTGTACGTTCACACACCTTTTCAATGACTGATTGATTGTTTGTTAGGAGGCAGGCGCCAAAGTGCGGAAGTGGGTGATTACAAAAACAGCAGGACATTATGGGAAACGCAATATACTGTATAGATATGAAACAGCCGGAACAGATGACAACAGGGCCACACGCCGACAACGTGGGAAATTCTGTACACAACAACGCGACAAACATACTGTGAACAAACTGTGAACGAGGCCAGCGTGAAATCTATGTAACTTGCAAGTAAACTAAAACTGCAACTTGGTCAGGCTAGCGCTCGACAAACATAGGTACGCAACGCGTACACAAAAACGCACATTCGTGATCATGTATCAAAATTGTGTAAGAACTGTCACGAAGCACGAATCTTTTTTTACGATGTATAAAATTACCTTCAGAATAAATAGTTTATTAAGTAGAAAAACACAAAAGAGGTGATAGTAAATTAAGGCGATTAATGAGGAACAAGGGTTGTTAAAACTGGGGACGGCTTAATTACGAGCGACGAACTTGAAAATTTGAACAGTTTTTCTGAAACTTTCTCCTCTCGTATTATAATAATAGTATTGACTTAACATTGACTCGCTAACGGAAATTTTCCGATGTTATCCAATATTTTAGCAGTAGGTTTTTTTGGCGACGTTTTGGGCGGTTCCCAGGCCTTTAGTGACAGTTTTTTTTTCTAACTGTTCTCAAGGACTGAAGAAGGGCGCGCGGTTCCGGTAGAAGCGGTGTCAAAATATTGGATAACGTCGGAAAATTCCCGTTAGAAAGAACTTAAGCTAAAGTTATCCGACATGCCCTTACATGCAATTAGGGAAATTACAGTTTGCGACCGCGCGCTGGATCATGGGGTTAAGTGATAAGATCCGTTTGGCAATCAAATATAGAGATAAGAGAATATGTTTGATACGATACATTAAATCCTTGTTAACCGGTAGATTCGTGTAGCTTGTAGATAAGAGAGTAAGCTATAATAGTTTTAACGTCATCCCGCTTACAAGTGCGAATTTACATCTCGTGTCTCTCGTGACTTCGCACGTTCAGTATTGCCAATGCATGACGTCACAGCACATGACACGGATGGCTAGCTGATTACTACGTGACGTCCGTAATTGATTCTTTTGTGAATAGCACTTGTGCGATCTCTGATATGATCAGAAAGGCATAAAACGGCGCTTTCACGCACATCAATCTCAGAACATCACAATAGTTGAAGCGAAGGTGTGAATTAGTTGTGAAGCTAGCGCGAGGTATATTACGAAAAATTTCAACAAGAGATTCACGGAGTTTCAACATCATGCAAGATTTAGCCATGCAAGGTTCGCCTGAAGGATCTCCAGCGCAGAAGAAAAGGAAAAGAATTAGTCGCCGCGTTCCGATTGATATGGTGTTGCAGCTTCAAATCGCAGCAGTCAAACAACCGAGGGACAGAGAAGCGTTGAAGAAACGACTCAGAAAGCAAATGACATGTTGTGAAATCAATGAAATTACTACGTCAGGACTCACGGCGCTTAACCAGTGCGTACTGGACGGAAATTTAGAGAGCGCCAAGATGTTGGTTGAACTTGGAGCCAACGTTAACAAGAAGGACAGATTCGGCTGGACGCCTCTGCACTACGCAGCCAGTGAGGGGTATGAAGAAATCTGCCGTTTTCTTCTACGAAGCGGTGCAAATGTAAGAGCAGAGGACAAGGATGGAAAGTTTCCCGTTGAAGTGACGGACGATGAACTTATACTTAAAATGCTGCTGAGAGCGACTTTGCTGTACAATATGCCTCCTCTTGAAAGCGACTCGATACAGCACAGCTGCTGATATGCATTATAAAAACAAAAACAGCTTTTAGCAGCTAATAGCTGAAGTATAAAGTGACAAGATGAAAGAAGTTACTTCAAGCATTGATGCGGACAAAGTTCATGTTCGAATTCTACAAGAATTTGAGTTTGTGTGGTAGCGAACTTGGCTTGCTCGAGACCGCGAAAATACCCGAAGAAATCGAAATCGCAAAGCAATACAGCTCGAATTGACATTTCCGTCAAGACCATCAAATTTAGTACGAAATACTTATGCGAAGTATTCACTTTCAAGGACATATTGAGAGTTGGAATGTGTAAATATTGTTTTTAAATTCGTAAGATAAGAGATCTTTAACAATGTTACATATGTTAGCCAAATGTAAGTTATCTAGTCATGCCATCACGTCTTCCAATGACTCAATTAATTTACATTTATTGCACCAATTTTCATTTGAAGTTAATTAACACATAGCTGTTAAAAGATGAACAATGCTGGGCAATAAAGTTATTAAAAAGATTCAAGTTTTTACCTGGATTTGACTTTAGTCCTAAACAAGTGATCCGCAACTATTTTAGTGCCACATAAGCAAAATCCGAACACAGTGAAATCAGCGACCCATGTACGGTATTCATAAACAAGCGAACGTAATAAGCCGCGAAACCTTATTGCTTGAACCCTCGTTGATCAATTGAACCGAGTCAGGTCTTCAAATGTATCGTCTTTCGCTTTCACTTGAAGAGAAAAACCTGCTTTCTTAACCATTAACAGTAGCTACGATGGAGGGAAAGTTAAGTTCCAAAAATGATCTTGCGTGCAATGTTTTTGGCAACTACAGGAAACTATAAATTAGCGAAAAGAATCCCGCTGTTTCTTCTTGTTTTGTATATAAACACTGCACAGCAAGATGAAGCGAGCTGGTTTATTCAACAAGGATCCCAACAGCGCGTGAATAATACGGTGTTTAAGGTTTCTTTAGTCTACAGTTTTAATACAATCAACATTCAGACCTGGGTTCTCTGTTATCAATCAAATTAGAATGGGAAATTAAATCTTGTGTGGGGCTGCCTTGAGCGATTTTGTTTCTATAACCTAAACACCTCTACTTATTAAATCCGATTTTCTTATTTCCTAAATCATTACGGTAATTGGTTTACGAAACTTTTAAAACAACCACATCGCTCGAACGAGATTTGTCCGGTAATCTCTAGAATGGTCTCGCTTAATTTACGTTGTCATTCTAAGCACGGCTCAGTATTCAAATGAAGGCTATTTGGCCTTGACTCTGTGTGGACGTGTTTGTAAAATGCATCTCTCCGGTCCAATATCCCTGATATACCGCCCACAGTGTATAAATATTAGCATTGCAATATCAAACAAACACCGATAGATCCAGAGAGGACACGAATGTGTAGCGTGCCATCGGGTCATCTTGACCATTCATAGTCACAATACACGGATGTTGAATGTGTTTTTTCGATGTTTTTATTTCGCATGAAGTTTCAGTAGCTTCAAAAAAAAAAACAGCCAAAATATTTTTAATAGCAACACTACGCACTTGAAAGATCTTGAAATGAATCTCGTCAGTAAAACAACTTGCGTAGATGCAAGGAATTGGTAAGTAAGTAAGCAAGCTTAAATGTCATCAAATGTAGCAAGCTGAAATGCTATCATGTTTCTCACAAAATTCTGGCGGTTACATCGATATTGTAAGCGGTCAGTCTTTTGAGAAAGAATGGTTTCTATTTATGGTTCCGGTATGAAATATATGTATTGTTTATACCCGGAGGGGTACCCCCAAAAATTTGGGTGGGGGTGTGCGGCACGCTTCTTGAAACCCTTGCCCTATTTCTGACCAAAATATGTGATTTTCCCTGCCCTATTTCAGACCTGACCCTTAAAATTTCGGGGAAAATTTCCCCATTTTAAAGTCAAAATGGCAAAAATCTATACCCTATTTCAGACCAGTAGGCAAAACATACCCAATTTGAGACCAAAATGGTCAAAATCTATACCTGTTTTCAGACCAAAACGGCTAAAAAACCATACCCTTTGGCGCGGCACATACCTATATAGCTTATATAAGAGATATACCCCCCCCCCCCCCCCCCCGGGTGTTTATACCTTTTATTGTCTGGCTTAGAAAAAAGCAAACAACGACGAGATACCAGGCGGTTTATAATCTGTTGAAGGCAGAACGGGATGCGTTGCATGTAGTTCGAAATAAAACTGTTGAATGTTTCACGAGTTCCTAATAATTGACATTTTTCACACGCAAGGACACACAAGCGAAAGGAAAACACACTGTACATTTTCATTCATCGGTCTGTGAGGGCGTAACGGGGCAGAAATTTCCGATAAAACTTCCTTCATCAGATACCGTCTGACACTGGCTACCAAACCCCTGCAAGAATGCCAAGAACAATATCTGGCAACACGGCAGACCAGCATATTCCGCAAGTCAAAAAAGGGAAAGATGTGTCAGACATCATCTAAGCTCACAGTAAACAAACGATGGAAATACTTCAGACAGTTCAGTCTGACGTCCGTGAATTCAAAAATAAACAAAGTTAAACGGCTGTAATTCTGGAGGAAAAAAGATATAAGCCAAGGTTAGCATATTTAATTAAAACAGAATTACCATGTTTGCCCAATGCGAGTCGAAACTGGGAAAGTGTCACCTATATTTAGAATGATCTCGAGAACTTCGAAAACACACTTAGATCATAAAGGAATCATGAACAATAATGGTTTGATTGTAAAGAAAAGTACTCGACAAATGACAGGAAACCATTATGATTAGGAAACGACAATGACTAATGATGGAAAATAATGGATTACAATATGGACCAGCTTGAAAACAAAAGGGTCACGTTTACGTTTGGCTCACAAAACCTAGATCAAAGGAACCCCAACAATAATGGTTTGTTTTTGTAGAAAAGGTCTCGACAAATGACAGGAAACCATTAGGAAACGAGGATAACTAATGATGGCCAGGATGGAAATGGACTTATACAATATCAACAAAGTTTCATGCAATGCAGCTTGGGCCGGATTCTTTTACAATTTTGCTCGAACGTTGAAGTTACAATTCAAGCAATCGAAAACATTTGCTGCGTATATGTTTGGGAAAACGAGAAAAATACAACTGTTGGCGACAGCTGTTTCATGTTCTCCCAAAATTTCACGACTGTTCCGACTGATAAAAAGTAACAAGAAGTTTTCTAAACGCGCGGGTCGAATTAAATCAGTTTGGTGTCCATATAGTAAATGTTTTTTAAACCAATCACAGAGCGCGTACTAACTAGCTTGCTTACTTCATAAATGTAGTATAAACTTCATAGAGTTTCCTGGTTCCATACAGTTTTGAGCAAATAATTTCAGTTAATTTTCGTTCAATTCACTATCACAGCCAACTGACTTAACGGATACGTGCAACTGCGGTTCAGAAATATAGTAAACAAAAATAACACGACAGACAACTCTGAGAGGAAATAAAATAAATTTGTCCGCAGCCGAACCACAACAAACGGAGAATAGAAATAGAAATAGCTATAAATATACCGCTACACCCAAAACACTTCACTATAAGAGCCAATATTACTAAGAGCACTGTTCACAGAAACTGCATGCCTGGTCTCTCAGTTTTAAATAAAGTATCTTTGCTATGAAGCCGCAGGCTTTCTTGGGCAATATCCCAGACTAAGAGAGCACGCAGTCCTTTTTTCCTTCAGCTCATCGATCGAGCGAAGAAAATGGGGGAAAATGGTTGGCGAAATCTGGCTTTACTTCGTTTCTCGCTCGACGAACTAAGAGAAAGAGCGACTGCTTATAGTCTGGCAATATCCTGTCAATGTTTACACCAAGAAATGTCGTGTCAAATCGGTGTTCATTAAAAGTGTTTACCTGCAAACGAAACGATCAATGATAGTTTAAATCACGCGAAGAAAAAAATCCTGTGTTTACATCTACACAATTACGCAAAACTATTATAACAATGTATAACACGAGAGTGCAATATTGGTTGAGAGTTAGTTATCGTATGATATTTGCACCGTGGAGCACAATATCATCAATGGAAAGCCGAAAATAAAACAGATCAGTTTAGCTAGAAATTTTTGAACGTTTTCAGGAACTCGAACGAACTCAATATCCGTAAACAACAGAGCACGTTCTCGAGGTCTGGAAAAAAGCTACTAAAAAAACAGCGAAAAACAGACAGAACATCCGGGCTTAATGGCGTACAGCTCTGTTTCAATTCCGCCGGTATTCCGCGTAAGGTCTTTGTTGCGTGGGATCGCTTCCGGCGTGGCTGTGCTTACCCATCGACCCAGAGCATAATGCGGATGATAAAAAAATAGATAAGTACTTCCCAGTTATGACCTTTTAAATACACTACAAGTAAACAACTTAAATTCCCTCATGCACTTAACTTGAAAGACAAAATCTTGGAGCGAACATGAACTTAGAGAGTTTAGAGCTAAAGGCCTAAAGCGCTCACGATTTTAACTTCAATCAAGTTTACGTACTATGAAATGCATTGGTGTAAGTTTTGTGCAAAATATAATTTCATTTACAGAGCAGACACTCGAACTATATGGCTTTATTTTTACTTTATTTTTACTTTTTTTTCAAACTTATTTTCTACTTTTTTCAGAATTAGCCAATCACAGTCGTGATTCGAAGCAACGGCCGCTGGAGACATTTTTTCTACCTTTTTTCCGCGTTTTTATCAAGAGAAAAGGTAGAAAAAATGTCTCGGCCGTTGCTTCGAATCACGGCTGTGATTGGCTAGTTCTGAAAATAGTAGAAAATAAGTTTAAAAAAGTAGAAAATAAGTAAAACTGAATAAAGCCATAGCGATCATGGTTCGAGTGTCCGCTCTGTAAACTCGGTAAACTCTGGAGTTATCCAAAACACTCTTCGTGACTTTAAAGGAGCTATGTCACGATATTTTAAGTCATTTTTGCGAAGTGCAAAATCACCTTCATATTGAAGAAAACCTCAAAATAATAGTTTACTAAGGTAGAAAAACACCAAAGAGGTGATAAGAAACCAAACAGGAACAAGGATGGTTGAGGATGGAGAAGATTAAGATGGATTGCGAATGGCGAAATTGAAAAAAATGGCCAATTTTTTCAAGATGCGTCATCCGTGACGTAGCTCCTTTAACCCTCAAGTTTGAGATATTAATTCTCTTTTCTGTTCGCCATACATTTCTTTGAATGTTAGTAATGAGAATCTGAGGTATATCAAGACAATATCCGTACACACAGGACGAAATATCAAGAATCCACAAACGGCAAGATTACGGAAACACATTAAGTCATGTCACCTTGACAACACTATAAAGTAATGGGAGAAATTTGACGTTGATTGATCACTTGTCTAATCGCCTCAGTATCAAGAGTACTAAAGTCATGACGTCACAAAAATTAAATTTGCGAAATTATGAAATTTGATCAGCTATTCAGAGGAAGCATGCCAACAAACGTCCACTTGCCAAAAATTAGCTCTCCATTGCAATTTGCGGCCGAGATATGGGCACTTCAGGTTTTAATTTCTCCATACAAACCCTTCTAATTTTACGTCTGTCCCTTCAGTTTAGAACAGGCGCAAAATTATAGAGGTTTGTATGGGGCGGTTCCAAACTTTGAACCTCTATATCTCGGCTGCAAATTGCAATGGAGAGCTAATTTTTGGCAAGTGGGCGTTTTTGGCGTGCTTCCTCTGAATAGCTGATCAAATTTCATAATTTCGCAAATTTGAAAATTTGTGACGTCATGACGTTAGTACTCTATTCGGATTAACGTGTAATCAAACAATTGTAAGTGTCCGAACTTTCGCAATGTGGATAGATTAATGCCTGTTCTTTTTGGAGAGATAAAAATATTTTATTTCGGAAAGGCAACAACAACTCGTAAATTCGGGCATGGTTGGTATGATTCGGGTAAAAAGAATTCGTTCCATAAAAATTTCTGCCACATAAAAAATGAAACAGATCAAACTGTGTTAGTTTACACACTGAAATATCCCTTTAACCCTTTCACTCCCAGAGTCAAACCTAGAGTCGATAAATGTGGTTGTAACTTTTGAGTCTGTGGATGAAACCCTAGTGTGTGACCATTCAAATGAAAGCTATTTAGCAGTATTTTCAAGTGGTGCTGTTTGTTTTTGACAATTTTGCAAAAAGAAATTCACAATTATTTTCTCAGTTTTGAACTTAGCACTATTGGGAATGAAAGGGTTAAACGACCATAAACGATATGGTAAAACAGAAAAATAACATTCCAAGTTTTTTGTTTAACCTCGTTGCCGGGGAGCCCCTGATTTTTTAATGCGCACTATTCCTAATCAAAAACTCTTTCAGTGACCGAAGTTTATCGCCAACTTGCAAAACCATCTCGACTGTCATCATCAATAAAACGTTTCAAAATGGCAACAACATCTCCGAATAACCCAGTCTTGATGGCGCCAGTCATACACGATAGAGCTCTTGCTCTGAGGCACGTAGAGTCAATCGTGATAAGAGCTTTTGATACGGGTCACCGAAAACTGTTTTATTGCGGAAACAGATACCGTTTAATTATGATTAATGACTAATAAATGAGAGAGCAATGACATTTTTCAAGTCAGTGTGGCATATGGTATAAACACATCGCTGTGAATGCATGGCTCAAGCTTATTTACTCTTATCTTTGGCTGAGACGCAAGTTTTTATCTTTACGCACGTAAATATATAATATGTTGCATGCCCCGAATCATATATTGTAAACCGCAAGTTATTTTGGCTATGTGATTTCCGATTTTACTTGGCCCGCACCAAAATGAACTCGACTCAAACAGCTTGGAAAAGGATATTGGTTCGACAGGTCAACCTTTCAACGTGCTTAGAAACAGTTTTCGGTAAAAAGGAGTGTTTTAACCCACGTACAGTCAAACTCTCGTTATAGCGGAAACCCTCGGGACGTAGTTTGGAGTCCGTAATAGCGAGAGTCATTTTCAGTCAAACTTCTACAGCTTTCGCCGGGTGGAGGGCGGAATTCTGTCCGTAACACAGTCAACTCTCGTTATAACGGACACCTTCGGGACGTAGTTTGGAGTCCGTAATAGCGAGAGTCCGCAATAGCGGGAGTCATTTTCAGTTAAACTTCTATAGCTTTCGCCGGGTGGAGGGCGGAATTCTGTCCGTAATAGCGGGTGTCCGTAATAACGGGGTGTCCGCAAGGCGAGAGTTGACTCAGACTGTAGCGGGTGTCCGTGATAACGAGGTGTCCGCAAGGCGAGAGTTGACTGTAGAAGTCTCGTTTAGTGATTTACCTTGTTGAAAATGATGAAACGGTCACTTCCACACAAAAGGGTAAAGAAAGCAGTGTCCGAAATGCTCACACGTACCTTGCTAGCAAGAACTAGAAAGTACGACACTCGATAGACGTATATATATATGGCAATCAATTTAGGACATTGGACTGTCCATTGTAAAGTCGTTTTACTAGCAGCGTAATATTTCAGTTCTTCATGTTCATTTGTTTCAAGTGTTTCAAGGATACCGAATTGTCAGTGGATTTCAAATACTGTATTACACCTGAAGAAAACGTGCAGATACATCGACCACTCAATCCAACACATACACCATTTGATTTCAGACATTTCAACTGGAAACTATTATTAACTGTTTCTTGGCCGCGCGAAAACTGGGTACGTATGCACGCAGATAGGTCAGTATTACAGTAACGCCGCATTCGGACCAAACTGGCCCACACTGCCGGAGCTTTCGCGGTTTCTGTAGCATGAAGCCAACTAGGAGTATTGCTACCGACTCCACCTGGATGGGATGCTAGTCCAACACCAGGTTACCCCAGCATTTTGTCGCCGGTACCCATTGATATTTGGGTGGAGAGAGGCACTATGAGAGTAAAGTGTCTTGCCCAAGAACACGACGCAGTAGCCCCCGGCCAGGGCTCGAACCGGGACCGTTCGATCCGGAGTCCAACGCGCTAACCATTAGGCCACCGCGTCTATCACTAAAGTTCACGCATGCTGAACTAGTAATCTTCTTGCATTAAGGCGGGGGTAAACGTGAATTTCAATGAAATTTTAAGAGGTTTAAGAAGGGAAAAAAAAAATTTGGAACACCAACAGACAGTTGATACCCACGCGGGTGCTCTTGCGTGGTTATCAACTGTCAATGTCAATCTAATAATTTTTAACTTCAAATTCTAATTTTAAAACTACATTAAATCTTCAATATTTCTTATTTCCCTAAATTTTACAACTCCTTTGAGAAAAACTATTTCCTCCCAAAAATACCCCAAAATCACCAAAAAATTTACAAAACACCCCATTACATAGATTCATGTTTTGAGCAGAGAGTTTTTGGATTGCTTGAAACGTGAACGAGATATTTCCATTAAACCCATGTTAAGTGGCGGAAAAAACTCCCGCCTTAAAATACCATTCCGCGATGGAGACAAAAATACAAGTAAAAATTTGTTGGGTTTTTATCAAATTTTCTTTGGCGAAATTCCTTTAAATTTGGCAGAAAGGTAATAAATATTTTGTTTTACTGGGCGCTGTTGTGTCGGGAAAATCTGTCATTGTATTAACTAATTTTCCTGTAGGTCATTTTCGAATTCACTTTTGTCTCTGTTTTGACCAGGATAACCTTACTGAACGTACGTCTATAGAACACAGAACTTATTAAAGCAGCCTAAACGCCACAACTGCTACCGACAGCTTGCAATTCATCAGCAAATTCCAACTCATCCTCGTTCCCAGAGCTCCTCGTTTTTTTTCTTTGCGCCGGAAACGAGTAGCCCTGGTCGGAAGGAAAAAATCGAATTTTTTCATTGGCTGATAAAAAATGAATGCGCAACACGAATTACTGAATGGATGTCCGGAATTTTCGGACATCCGGTAACGGCTGAGACCAGAGCCTCCGTTTCGCCAACCACGTGACCAAAAGAAACAGAGGATCTGGGAACGAGAATGATCCCAACTTTAATTTTGGTATGACAAGTGACAAGCATGCGCTGAAAGATATTCAGTCGAACCACTTTCATACGGTTACCATGGGGACCAGAGAAAGTGCCCGTATTAACTAAAGTATCCCTAGCTGTACGTGTTAAAAGGGGTTTAATTTAAGAGAAAATGTATGGGCTGCTAGATATCGGACAGAAAACATCAAAATACTGTTCATAAATTATTAAGTGTTTAATTGTACTGTATTTTTCAATGTTATTTTATATACCAATTTCTTTAACTCTATATAAATTAAATCTCTGTGTTTAATAGTAACCTAATATCTTCTAGTATACTAATGCAAATGCGCCCGGCGAGTCCAATCAATGAAAATCAATCATTGATTACCAATCAATATAATCAATATTAATCAATAATAATTAATTGATTGATATTGATTGGTTCAACCAATCAATGAAAATCGAAAGTCACTCACCAAGTCTTCTTAATTGCTATTGATTATTATTGATTTTTATAGATAATCAATAAATGATTGCACAACAGTAAAACCCCATGCTTCATGGCGTTTGGTAACGTGGCATTCGTGTGATATATTTACGCTGTGGTAATCCGATTGTGCACGCACTTGAGTACGACACTGATTTGTGACTGTAACTGCCCAGAAAATGTCGAAGGAACTGAGGTCCAACTGTCTATATTCTGCGTTGTAAAACCGGATGTAAAAGGATACCATGAGTGTCCTTTTAACGTCAACGTTGGGGAAGTGTAGGGATATAATACGGCGTGGATCACATGATTTTTCAGTCATTGTAGTGATCGGTGCTTTAAATAAGAAGAGCTGATCAAGGCTGTTTATAGATATTCTGAGAGTTTGAATAATAATTATTGCTATGGGTCATTTAGATGTCGTTTTTGTTTTGTTTTTGTTGTTTTGAGACTTTGAATTGTTTTAGTAATTGGTACATGTATGTACCTACAATTTTCGTCAAAGTCCTTGGGACACGTAACAAAATACCATCCAGTGGCAATCTTGTTTGAAGTGAGAAGTCAGTATTCAAACAAAGATCACTTGTCAGCGAAAAGGTGTTTCAAGACTTATGCTGACAATTGTAGTAGATTAGCGATCTTAAAAATATACGATTTTTCGTAATATATATCAGAACAAATATACTATTCCAGTGATGCGTCTTTTTGGAAATGTAAACCGCGATTTAAGAATTCAATGAAAATCAATATTCATCAAAGATAATCAATAGCAATCAATAAGTCTCACTGAAAATCAATGAAAATCGAAAGTCACTCAACTTGAAGGGCTTCGATTTCTATTGATTTCCAATAACAATCAATTAATTGGTATTGATTAATATTGATTCAGTATTATTGATTTTATTGATTATTGATCTTCATTGATTGGACTCGCAGGGAAATGCGGCAATTTGATTGGCTGAGCTACTCGTATACTATCAATGTACTCAGTAGTATACGAGTGGCTGGAGGTCGTCTATAAATGGCGAATCAATAAAATTGGTATTTTTTGCGATGCATGAGTCTCGTTTTATTATGATTTTTACCAGTAAAACAATTAGATTATTCGCTCTCAATTTCTATAAGTCATAGTTGATGAGGCCTGCCATAAACTATCATATATCACAACCTAGAAATCTCGAGCTCATAATATAATTGTTAAATATGAATGTTCATTCAAGTTTCTAGTCGCTTCTCCCCGCAATAAAATGTTGCTGAGAAAACTGGTCCGTGGTCAGGAAACGTAACATCGATCAATTAAGTTTCCTTCTAACATCTTGTTCCATCTAGTACCATTCAAAATCCTGACATAAAGAACAACAAATAAAAGGTTTTCAGTCCGCTTCTATCAAGAAAAAAAGAAGAACTATATAATGCTCTTCGTTTAAGCTATTCTGTGAGCATTTTATTTCAACTTCCTAGGCTAAAACTCTAACTGATTTTTCTCCTAACAACTGTCGTAAACAAAGGGTAATCCTGAGTATGCGAGAAGTTTGTCACATTTGAACCTAGTTATATGGCCTTAGCTCCCACGAGTCTTCTGTAGCTCATCAGTGGTAGAGCGTCCGATCGACCGGTGTGTGGAAGGTCATAGGTTCGACTCTTGTTGGTAGAACTCTGACTGAATAATATCTTTCTCATTGTGTTTCTACCTAGCATTTACCATCATTTCTTCCATTCGTATACACATATCGACAAAACTAATCCTAGCAGTTTGTGGGATGTTTGTCACATTTGAGCCTAGCTATATGGCCTAAGCTCTCACGAGTCTCCTTTTTGTAACTCAGTCAGTCAGTCAGTGTATCTATCAAGCTTAACATTTACCATCATTTTTTGTCTTTGCCATAAATGGTGCGGATTCAGTTACAGAGCCAACCCTGAACCAGCGCGTGCGTCCGCAAAAAGCGCGGGAAAACGACGCGTAAGCCTTTTGCTTTGAACCCGATTGGCTGTTAGCTTGCGAGTGCAGGTGTTTCGCAGGCGACCAACACCACATTGGCGGGAAAATCTTTGAGACAAGATTACATGAAGTGACTTCCACAACACCTTGTACATCCTATACGGCCAACCAAACGTTGTCGGTCGACTCTTATGGCAACGTAGCCACGAATTCAGGTTTATTCTGATACAATCTCAGCGTTTTAGACGCTACTTTAATGAAATATGTTTAAGACACTCTCGTAAGCGGACAGCTCTACTTACGGCTGCCTTGACAAAACCCCGTTTGAACTCTAGCTCATCATACGAAGTCGGTATTAACATATTCCCGTAAGCGGCCAGCTCCAGTTGCGGACACTTCTTCTGCTACCCGAGGGTGCCCGCTTACGGGAGCTTCGACTGTAGTTTAATTTTCATTGAAAATAAGTTCTTAGTTTTTAATTCTCTTGATTTGGAGATATACCCAAATGTCAAACCCTCAGTTGAGATCAGACTAAAGACTAACTTCACTTAATTCCTTGCCAACACTGGATAACCCAAATCCGAACCCCTACCTCTAACCCCTCCCCCTAGCTACCTCCCTCTCTAACCCCAAGTCACAACATGAGCAATTAACACTATTTCCTGCGTACCTTGCTATTGTCGCTACATCTACCGTTCTTCATGTACAGTCAACTCTCGTTATAGCGGACACCCTCGGGACGTAGTTTGGAGTCCGCAATAGCGGGGTGTGAGAGTTAAATAGTCAGTCTGGAAGTAAAAGGCGCAACGGCAAAGTGAAAAAGCAAAGTCTTGTACCAAGTAATCGATGCGAAAATAAACATTCCGGAAGTCTTTGGAAGTGTGGTTATACAAGTTGACACATGACAGACAACAGGCTGTAGTTAATACATCAATATGTTGTATGACAAGTTCAAGATGTCCGCTTTATCGAGAGTCAAAACAATCAAATTGTTATGTTAGTACCACGAAAGTGTCCGTAATTCCGTAATAGCGAGAGTCCGTCAGTAATAGCGGGAGTCATTTTCAGTCAAACCTCTATAACTTTCGCCAAGAAGGAAGCAGGAGGGATGGATTTTGTCCGTAATAGCGGGTGTCCGTAAAAACGGGGTGTCCTCAAGGTGAGAGTTGACTTTAATTGATAAAATCCGTACAGACATCTCACCTTATTTCCTCAGGGCGTTATAAGCCGCTCGGTACCAGACTGCCACCGCAAGAGCGCCAGGGTCCGGGCAATTCAAGTGCTTTTCACTGACATAACTGGAGCGACCTGCTCTGGCTGCCATGGTGGAGGTGGCCTGGGCTCCTTGCTCTGCAGCCTAGAATATAAAACGTTCAGTTTAGGAATATAATTATTTTCAAAGTAAGGTAAAATAGATAACATTTTTTTACATTTAGCTAGCCACAAAGTTATTGCAAAATAAAGGACACAGACTCCCACTTTTTTCCTCTTTTGTATAGCCCCCTTAATTTGAAAATGCCCCATTACAATAGTACCATTACAATCCAGTAGTTACTGGGTTACAAACGCCCCATTACAATCCAGTAGTTACTGGGTTACAAACGCCCCATTACAATCCAGTAGTTACTGGGTTACAAACGCCCCATTACTATCCAGTAGTTACTGGGTTACAAACGCCCCATTACAATCCAGTAGTTACTGGGTTACAAACGCCCCATTACAATCCAGTAGTTACTGGGTTACAAACGCCCCATTACAATCCAGTAACTACTGGGTTACAAACGCCCCATTACAATCCAGTAGTTACTGGGTTACAAACGCCCCATTACAATCCAGTAACTACTGGGTTACAAACGCCCCATTACAATCCAGTAGTTACTGGGTTACAAATGTACCATTACAATCCAGTAGTTACTGGGTTACAAACGCGCCATTACAAGCCAGTAGTTACTGGGTTACAAACTCGCCATTACAATCCAGTAGTTACTGGGTTACAAACTCGCCATTACAATCCAGTAGTTACTGGGTTACAAACGCCCCATTACAATCCAGTAGTTACTGGGTTACAAACGCCCAATTACAATCCAGTAGTTACTGGGTTACAAACGCCCCATTACAATCCAGTAGTTACTGGGTTACAAACGCCCAATTACAATCCAGTACTTACTATCAATGACGGATTATTTTACTAAAATGTTGATTAAAATTTGGTGACATTTTCGCGAAATTCAATTTTGTTTACTTTTTGTAAACCTCCCAGTATTAGCAACCCAGCTATCTTTGAGAGTATAATTACCTAAGACCTAAGACCTAAGGATTTGCGTTTGAAGTAAATATTCTCTGGCTACGCAGTTTAGGTATAAACAGCACCCATTTACTAACATAAATAAGTTGTTTGTGAGGTTTCTTGTCCCAAAGTATATAAATAAATCTGAAGTGCAAAAATTGGTTTACAACCGAAATGTTACCATATATGATAATGATGTACAAAGTCCATTAGTTGTTAAGGGAATTTGCCTTAAGGTTACTATTTTTAGCCGCTACTAAATTTAGCGAATTTAGCGATGTCATGAATTTTAAATATTCGCTAAATTTAGAAATCGTGAGAAGTTTCAGTTGAGAACACCAAATAATGTTGTAGCCTCAAGGACTGCTGGGATATTGTTCTGAAGTGAGTGAGTTATTTCCACCGCAAAAACGTCTTGATGAAGAATTGAATGACGTCAGCAGCCCATAAACATTCTCAGATAAAGACCCTGTCAAACGTCAAACATAATGCACACGTTTGGCCACCCTGTTGCAACATGTTGTATCAAGTTTGAAAATGTGAAATTTTTCGTGCAACATTTTTGGATGTTGCATGATGTTGTACTCGTTTGGCCACGTTCATGCAACATTGTTGCACCGGAGCATGCGCACTAGTTCGATTTGCTATTTCAAAGAACCATCCAACATGCTGCAACATATTGCAACAGGGTACGTGGCCAAACGTGTGCAACATGTTGTGCACAACAATGTTGTGATATGTTGCGTTAAAATGTTGCTTGTGTTTGGTGGACTTTGGCCAGCTCCTTCACAACATCTCACAACACGATCCAACAATATCGCACTATGTTGCGTTGACATGTTGGGTGCATTTGGCCGGACCGTAACAGTTGTTTTACCGGAAGTACGTCAGTGTTCGCAGGGTACAGGGTTTGCTCCTAAATTAAAACCATCAAATTTAAAACTAGGCGTTTCCAACGGTCTGATAGTTCGCCAAGCACTTTCAAATAAAGCTTATTGTTGTTGTTGTTGTTGTTGTTGTTGTTGTTGTTGTTGTTGTTGTTGTTGTTGTTGTTGTTGTTGCTGAGAGATAGGACACGACAAATAAACAGTTCAAAGTTTAATATTCTTTGTAATCGCCAGCGGCTAATAATCGGTAACAGCAGTCCTATATAATGAATATTCGGCAACATAAATAGATCAACGTTTGCTCTTTAAGAAATCAGATGAAAATTAACTTATAAGACTGGGAAACAACTGGATAACAAACGTAGCTATCAGAATGTCGGCAAACTTGAACACAACGATGAATGGAACACAGTCATCCAGCTGCTTCAATCCTACAGCAGAAAAAATCGGAAAAACCTTTGCTTACTGCCTTCTCTTTGTTGTTTCGCTGGCTGGGAATTCCTTTATCGGAATAATTGTCTACAAGACGAAAACCATGAGAAAACCCATTTACTATTTAATCGCGAACATGGCCATGTCCGATCTTCTGTTTCCAATTTTCCTGTTCCCGCGGATTCTAACAGAGTTGTACGTCGACTCCTGGCTGATCGGTGGTCCTCTTGGCGAGGCCTTATGCAATGCAAGCTACCTCGGCATTTCTTACCCGATGTTTCGACTAGTGTCTCTATTCTGAGCCTGGTTCTGATAGCGGTGGATCGATTTGGTGCTGTGGTATTTCCCCTCCGTTCCCCACTCATCAGTTCAAAGCTGTGCCCCTTCTTCATTCTCGCCACTTGGATCGTCGCGCTGGCTATCAGCTCCCCATATCTC